>JAQZBX010086422.1:0-12997 GCA_029593785.1 Cabassous unicinctus | reverse complement strand
AAAAGACACATGAGCCCTGGAAAAAATGGGCAAAAGTCTTGAACAGACATTTTTCCAAGGAAGATATACAAATGTCCACATAGCATATGAAGAGATGCTCAGCAACCTTAGCCATTAGGGAGATACAAATCAAAACACAACGTTTAGTCTTCAATTCCTTTAACATGAATGTCCTTCCATTTGTTTAGGTTTCTCTTGATTTTTGTAGCAATGTTTTATAATTTTCTGTGGGCAAGTCTTTTCCATTCTTGGTTCAATTTTTTCCTAGATATTAGATTCATTTAGTTGCTATTGTGAATGGAATTTTTCTTGGTTTCTTCTTCAGATTATGAATTACTAGTATATAGAAACACTGCTGAATTTTGATTGTTGATCTTGTACCCTGTCTCTTAGCTAAATTCATTTATTAGTTCTAGTAGGTTTTTTGTTTTGTTTTGTTTTTTGTTTGATTTTTCATGATTTTCTGTATTTTGCAATAGGTCATCTTCAAATAGGGAAAATATAATTTTTTTCCTTTCCAATTTTGATGCCTTTTATTTGCTTTTCTTGCCTAATTTCTCTGGCTAAACTTGCAAGACAGTGTTGAATAACAGTGGTGGCAGTGTTCATTGTCTTGTTTCTGAACTTAGAGGGAAAGTTTTATTCTTTCACTGTAGAGTATGTTGTTAGCTTTGGGTTTTTCATAGATGTCTTTTAACATGTTGAGGAAGTCTCCTTCTATTCCTTGTTTACTATGTGTTTTTATCAAGAAGTGGTGCTGGATTTTGTCAAATGCATTTTCTGCATCAGTTGAGATGATCTTTTTTTTTTCTTTGTTGTTTTAATGTGGTATATTACATTCATTGATTACTTTATGTTAAACCACCCTTACACATTTGTGATGACTCGAATTTGATTACAAAGTATAATTCTGTTATGTGCTCTTGGATTCAGTTTGCTAGTATTTTGAGGATTTTTCAGTTATATTCATAAGGTGTGTTGATTTGTAGTTTTATTTTGGTATCTTTATCTGGTATTGGTATTAGGAATATAAATGTATGCACATTAAAAATATGACTTATGTAATATTAATATCTAGTATATAAAGAATAACCATGTGGACTATGAATGTATGCTTTGGCCTGTTAGAATGAGTTAGGGAGTGTTCCTCCTTATTCAATTTTTTGGAAGAGTTTGAACAGGATAGCAGTTTTCTTGTGTGTTTTCTATTTTATCCATTTATTTTGATGGACATTTGGGTTATTTCTACTATGTTGCTACCCTGAAAATTGCTGCTATGAACATTTGTGTACACATCAACTCTATTTATAAATGTTCACTTTTTTAAAAAATTTGAGATGTGGTGAGTTAATGAAACAATCATGCGTACCGTACAGGATTCCCATAAATCTCCCCACAAACAACATATTTGTGACATATTTGTTACAAATTTTGAAAGAATATCATCATAATATTACTGTGATTTATAGTCCATAGCATATATTTGTTGTCCTTTCCCACAAACCAACCAATTATTAATACCATATATTAGTATAATATATTATAGTTCATAAGAGAATGATCTCATATTTGTACCATTAACCATAGTCCATTATTCACTGTGTTTTATGGTCCTATGCATTGTACAGTCCATCTAAGTGTACACTCAGTGGCTTTCAGTTTAATCACAGATATGTGCTGTTATCATTCAAATCCATTACAGAATGTTTTTTAATATACTTTTTTTTGTTTTTAATTTTTAAAGATATTTAGATTACATAAATGTTACATAAAAAATATTGGAGATTCCCATATGCCGTGCTCCCTACCCCTCCCACATTTTCCCACATTAACAACATCCATCTTTAGTGTGGTACATTTGTTACAATTGATGAACACATTTTGGAGCATTGCCAGTAAGCATGGATTATAGTTTACATTGTAGTTTACACTGTCTTTCACAGAAATTTGTAATTTATAACAAGATATATAATGGTCTGTATCTGTCATTGCAGTGTTATTTGGGGAAATCCCCAAGTCCTGAAAATGACTCATATTACACCTGTTTTTCTCCTCTCCCTGCCCTCATAACCTCCATTGGCCACTGCCTCCACATCAATGGTGAAAGTTCTTTCATTTCTAGAATCACAGTAAGTCTATAGTGGAATACCGGTAAGTCTTCTCTAGTTCATCACTCTTTCCCCAATCCTGAGGATTCTGAAATGGTGATGCCCACTCTACTTCTAATTGAGAGGTGGCTTAGATTCCATGGGGCAGATGGATGACATTATCTTGATTGCAGTTGCAGATGCTCTTGGTTCTTTGGTATGATAGTTTTCCATCATCATCTCCTTGTGAGTTGTCCTGGGTGAGGCCAATGAACTGGAGAGTAGGTGTCGCAACTCTGTTGAGATTCTGGGTCTAGCTGGCACATGGACAGCTCAAAGATTTAAGTCTGATGGACATAAATATATCAATGCTAGTACTTACTATAGGTTCAAATAGAAGGGGCAGAAGAGCCATGTATAGGGAAACCACAACTGAGTCCAACTCTGTCACACTGAGTAGCATTAATTCCCAAGTAGGGCCCACAGGCAGGGCACCAAACTCCTGAGCTGTCTGCTCTGTCTATGGTGTCTGGATATCTCCAGAGTCTTCAGGAGACCAGCTATTTGAGGCAACATTTACTTTGGCAGCCAATGAGATCCTGCTGAGAAATGCATAAGCCTAACCTCTGGAATGACCTCTAGACTGATTTTGAAATCTCTTAGTCATTTAAACTTATTTGTCTTTACCCTATTTCCCCCTTTTGGTCAAGGTCTTTTTCCAGTTGCATTGCTAGTTGGTGCTTGGTAGTAATCTCTCAATGCCAGGGAGACTCATCCCTGGGAGTCATGTCCCACACTGGGGAGAAGGTAATGTATTTATATTCTGAGTTTGGCTTAAAGAGAGGCCACATTTGAGCAATGAGGGTCTCAGGAGGTAACTCTTAGGCACCCTATAATAGGTTTCAATTTGAAAAGTAAAGATTCCTAAGTACAGTCATCAAAACCAAGGGCTCATCAATGGTCCATCCTCCTTTACTAGTCACTGCTCCTATACTGGGAATCTTGCTATCCCATTAGAGAATGTGGCAGAGCTCCCCAGGATGGGAATTCAATATTCTTTTGATTATTGCTTCACTCTCCACCCAACATAACACTGCCTCATGAACCGTTGAATACATTTAAATGCCTTATAGGTGTGCCCCAGGTGAACTTCCTCCCATGCATCTCCCATCACTGGCACCCAACACCAATGATCATCCCTTGCCACATCTGTAACCCTTCTGTGATCTAAAAGTTCTTCAAAAATGAAGCCAACAAAATAACCAAATACAATTAGCCAGAAAAAGAAATAATAATGACAGTTTTAAAAATAACAAATAAAATACCAAATTTCAAACAATATTGGAGATAAAAATATAATAAAATATAAAATTTTTAAAAATTGACATTATCTCTTTCATCACTGTAAGATCTGTTGTCTTGTATGTGCAGTGACATATTCTTCTCTTAATTTCCCCAGTGTCTTTTTTTTTTCATTTTGTCTTCAAAGAAGCTTTAGGTTACAGAAAAGTGACATACAGGATATAGTGGATTTCCATGTACCCAACATCGTCCTATGTTTCCCCTTTTCCCTATTAATAAAATTTTATATGTGAATGGTACATTTGTTACAATTGATGTACAAATATTGAAACATTCTTACTAACCTTGGTCAATTTATATTATAGTTTACATTTTGGACTATACACTTTTATAAAGTTGCATGAAAATTTAACATGTCCTGTATCCATCATTGCAAGATCTTTTGGAACACTTTCACCACCCCCAAAATGCCCCATGTTCTATCTATTCTATTCCTTCATTCCTCTCCCCTAGGGTCCCAAGGCAAACACCAAACTTCACTCCTTGAAGAACAAGATTCTTAGTTACTTACAACAACATTGAGGGCTTGACATACTGGCGTGACCTCCCATATTAGGCACTGTTAATGCTCTCAGGATTCTCCTCCCCCTTTATTTGAGAACACAGCAAGACTCTCCAGGATGGGAGTCCCATTCATTAAGTGAGTCACCAGACACTAATATAACACACTATGACAAGCAGAACACTCACTCCCTAGAAGCCTGCTCCAGTTGTGCCCTGTTCTGCATGTTCCCCTCAACCAACACCCTAAATTAGTAACCCTCCCCTGCCATATTTGCCAAAAGAAAATTCTCAACATTTTGGTTTCAACCACATACTCTGCATACCAGAGTTCAACTGCTCCCTTTCCCAACCCTTACCCCAGTTCCATGGACAGTGCAATCCACCCTCCCCACTCTTTCCCCCTCCTAAACCAGTACCGTCCAACCCAATAGCATCACTGCATCACAGTCATTCCCATCCATTGCGCAAGTACAACATTCCAGCTTATCATAGATTTTGCCCATGTAGGCATTGACTCAAAACCTTCTCCCTTTCTTCCTCCTGTAAACCTGTCTTCCATAGTCTAGCTCTGTATGATTGCTCAATTTGCTTAATTCATATCAGTGAGGTCATGTAATATTTGTCCTTCTTTCTCTGGCTTGCTTCACTCAACATAAGGTCTTCAAGATTCATGCATGTTATACTGTGTGTTAATACTGTATTCCTTCTTGTAGTTGTGTAATATTCCAGTGTACGTATATATGACAATTTGTTTATTCATCTGTTGATGGACATTTGGATTGTTTCCAACTTTTGGCAATAGTGAATAATGCCCCTATGAACATTGGTTTGTATATATCTGTTCATAATCCCTGCTTTCAATTCCTCTGGGTGTATACTGAGCAGTGGGATTGCTGGATCATATGGCTGTTCTATAGTTATTTTCCTGAGGAACCACCAAACTGTCCTCCACAATGGCTGCACCATTCTATATTCCCCCAGCAGTGGATAAGGGTTCCAGTTCCTCCACATCCTATCCAACACTTGTAGACCCCTGTTTAATAGTCTCTATTCTAATGGGTGTAAGATGATATCTCATTGTGATTTTGATTTGCGTTTCCCTAATAGAAAATGATTTTTAGCATCTTTTCATGTGCTTTTTAGCCATTTGTATTCCTTCTTTGGAGAAGTATCTATTCAAATCACTTGCCCATTTTTTTAAGGGGTTGTTGTGTTTTTATTTTCGAGGTTTAGGACTTCTTTATATATCCTGGATATTAGGCCCCTATCAGATATATGGTTACCAAATATTTTCTCCCATTGAGTAGGCTGCATTTTCACTTTCTTGAAAACTCCTTTGAGGTGCAAAAGGTTTTAATTTTGAGGAGGTCACAGTCATCTCTGTTTACTTTTGTTGCTCATGCTTTCAGTGCAAAGTTCATGAAACCATTTCCTAATCAAGATCCTGTAGATGCTTCTCTATATTATCTTCCAAGATCTTTATGGTCCTGGCTTTTATATTTAGATCTTTGATCCATCTTGAGTTAATTTTTGTCTAAGTTATGAAACGGTGTTCTTTTCTCATTCTTTTGGATATTTATATTCAGTATTCTAAGCAACATTTGTTGAAGAGGCCATTCTCTCCCAGTTGAGTGGGCTTGGTTGCCTTTTCAAATATCAGTTGACTGTATATGTGACAATCAATATCAGAACTCTTAAATTGGTTCCATTTGTCAGTATTTCTATCCTTGTGCCAATACCATGCAGTTTAGACCACTGTAACTTTGTATTATGTTTAAAGTCAGGTAGTGTGATTCCTCCCATATCATTTTCCTTTTTCAATATATCTTTGGCTATTTGGTTCCCCTTGCCCTTCCAAATAAATTTCATATTTAGCTCTTCCAATTCAGTAAAAAATGCCATGGTAATTTTTGTTGGAATTGCATTCTCTGTAAATCAGTTTGGATAGGATAGACATCTTAGTGATGTTTAGTCTTCCTTTTCATGAACAGGGAGTACTCTTACATTTACTTAGGTCTCCTCTGATTTCCTTTGACAATGTGTAGTTTTCTACATACAAGTCATTTACATCTTGTAGCCTTTTGGAAGTTTGATGTCATTATGAATTCCAAAAATCGATATTGAATCATGCTTCTAAACTGATCTGTTAATCTGGGCATGATTAAGTTATGATTAGGGCATTGACTGGGCCACATCAGTAGGGCATTGAGCCCCACCCATTGGTAGGTGAGGGAATCAAATATAAAAGGCATGGCAAGAACAGAGTTGAAGCAGTTTTGAGTAGCAGTTTTGATGTTGGAGTTTTGATGTTGGAAAGAAGGCCCCAGAAGGAGAGAAGCGAGCCGTTTGTCTGATAGTCTACAGCTGGCTTTTTGGAGGAACAGAGGAGCTAAGCCCAGAGAGAAACACAGCCCTGGGAAGAGAGAGGAACCCAAGAAGCCTGAACCCTGGCAAACATCGGCAGCTGTCTTGCTCCAACATGTGGCAATGGACTTTGGTGAGAGAAGAAACTTATGCTTTATGGCCTGTTAACTGTGGACTTCTACCCCAAAAAAATACCCTTCATAAAGACCAACCCATTTCTGGTATTTCACATTAGCGCCCCTTTGGCTGACTAATAAACATCTTTAGTTAAATTATTCCTATTTAATTCTTTTAGACGCTATTGTAAGTGGGACTTTTTTTCTTGCTTTCCTCTTCAGTTTTCTCATTATTGGTGTATAGAAATGCTACTGATTCTTGTACATTTATCTAATAACCTGCAACTTTACTGAACTCATTTATAAGCTCTAGAATCTTTGTTGTAGATTTCTCAGGGCTTTCAAGGTATAGGATCATGTCATCTGCAAATAATGGAATTTTCACTTCTTCTTTTACAATTTGAAAGCCATTTATATCATTTTCTTGCCAAAGTGCTCAAGCAAGAACTTCTAACACAATGTTAAATAGAAGTAGGGAAAGTGGACATCCTTGTCTTGTTTCTGATCTTAGAGGTAAAGTTTTTAGGATTTCACTATTGAATATGATGTTAGCTGTGGAGTTTTCATATATACCCTTTATCTTGTTGA
Organism: Cabassous unicinctus; assembly: GCA_029593785.1. Classification (NCBI taxonomy): domain Eukaryota; kingdom Metazoa; phylum Chordata; class Mammalia; order Cingulata; family Chlamyphoridae; genus Cabassous; species Cabassous unicinctus. The sequence continues at coordinate 5,976 of JAQZBX010086422.1, read as the reverse complement.
GGATGTTTTGTTCTATTCCTATCTTTTGAAGTGTTTTTATCAGGAAAGATTGCTGTATTTTGTTGAATGCTTTTTCTGTATTTATAGAGATGATCATGTGACTTTTTTCTTTCTATCTGTTTTTGTGGTGTATTACATTGATTTTCTTATGCTGAAACATCCTTGTATACCAGGGATGGAACCCACTAGGTCATTGTGTATAATTCATTTTATATGTCCTTGAATACAATTAACAAGTATTTTGTTGAGGATTTTAGCATCTAGATTCATTAGAGAGATTGGTCTATAGTCTTCCTTTCCTGTGGCATCTTTGCTTTTGGTATGAGCGTAATTTTGGCATCATGGAATTTGTTGGGCAATGTTCCCTACACTTCTGTTTTTTGGAAGAGTTTGAGAAGGATTGGTCTTAGTTCTTTTCAGAATGTTTCGTAGAATTTACCTGTAAAGCTGTCTGGTCCTGGGCTCTTCTTAGTTGCAATGTTTTTAATGACTAATTCTATCTCATTACTTGTGATTGGTCTGTTAAGTTCATCAATTTCTTCTTTCATTAAGGTAGGTTGCTTTTGTGTTTGTAGGAATTTTTCCATTTCTTCCAAATTATCCATCTTGATGGCATACAATTTTTCAAAATATCCTCTTATGATACTTTTTATTACAGTGTGGTCAGTGGTGATATCTTCTTTCTAGTTTCTTATTTTATGTATTTGCATCTTTTTTCTTTTTTTCTTCATTAGAGTAGCTAAGGTTTTGTCAATTTTATTAATCTTCTCGAAGAACCAGCTTTTGGTTTAATTTTTTCTAGTGCTTTCTTTTTTTCAATTTCACTTGGCCCTGCTCTAATCTTTGTTATTTCATTCTGTTTACTTGTTTTGAGATTAGTTTGTCATTCTTTTTCTAATTCCTCCTGGTGTGCAGTTAGGTCTTTGATTTTAGCTATTTCTTCTTTTTTAATATAGGCATTTATTGCTATGAATTTCCCTCTCAGTACTTCTTTTGCTGCAGCCCATAGGTTTTGATATGTTGTGCTGTCATTTTCATTCATTTCAAGGTATTTACCTGTTTCTTTTGTGATTTCTTCCTTGACCCACTGTTTGTCTAATAGTGTGTTGATTATCTTCCTTATCTTTGTGACTAATCTGGTTCTTTTCCCCTTACTGATTTACACTTTCTTTTCATTGTGGTCAGAGAAATTATTTGCTTTAATTTAAATCTTTCTGAATTCATTGAGAATTGTTCTCTGGCCTGGCATGTGGTCTATCCTGGAGAATCATCCATGTGCAGTCGAGAAGAATATATATCCTGCTGTATATGTTTATAATGTTCTGTATATGTCTCTTTGGTCCCAATACTGTAATATATTATTCAAGGTCTGTGGTTCTTTATTCTCTGTCAAGATTTTCTGTGCATTAAAGTCTCCCACTCTAATTGTAGAGGCACCTATTTCTTCACTTAGTTTTTTCAATGTTTGCCTCATGTACTTTGAGGCACCCTGGTTAGGTGCGTAAATGTTTACGATTGTTCTTTCTTATTGACAGATTGCCCCCTTTTACTTATATATAGTGTTCTTCTTTGTCTCTTACAATAGTTTTTCATTTAAAGTCTATTTTGCCTCATATTAGTATAGTGGCTCTAACACTTTTCTGTTTATTGTTTGTAAAATTGTTTTCCAACCATTCACTTTGTCTCTTTGCATCCCTGGATCTAAGGTGTGTTTCTTGTAGACAGCATATAGATAGGTCATATTTCCTTATCCATTTTGCCAATCTGTGCCTCTGGAATGGAGAGTTTAATCCATTAAAATTCAGTGTAATTACTGTAAAGGAATTACTCACATTAGCCATGTTCTCTTTAAGTTTATATATGCCATATGTTGTTTTTATTTCTCTTTTTAATTTTTTGTTGTTCTTACACTCTTCTCCAATTCTACGTCTCACCTATTTTTTCCTTTCCACCTGCAGAACTCCTTTTATTATTTCTTGAAAGGTAGGTTTCTTTTTGAAAACTCTTTATTTCTTTTTTTCTGTGAATATTTTGAACTCTCCCTCATTTTTGAATGCCAGCTTTGCTGGTTGCAAAATTCTTGGATGGAAGTTTTTGTTTTAGCATCTATGTCATACCAGTGCCTTCTTGCCAACATGGTTTAATATGAGAAATCAGCATTTAATCTTTTCGAGTCTCCCTTGTATGTGATGGATCTGATTTATCTTGCTGCTGTCAGTATTTTCTCTTTGTCTTGAGCATTGGACAATTTGACAAGTATATGTCTTAGAGTAGGCGTGTTCTTATTTGTACTGTTTGGGGTACCCTGTGCTTCCTGAACATGTATGGCCATGTCTCTCATTAGAGTTAGGACATTTTCAGCAATTATTTTCTCCAACACTTCTTCTGTCCCCTTTCCCTTCTTTTCTCCCTCTGGGATACCTGTAATGCATATGTTTGTGTGTTTCATGTTGTCATTTAAATCCCTAAGTCTCTGCTGGATTTTTTTCTATCTTTTCATATATCTGTTCTACTATCTGTCTGATTTCAGCTTTACTGTCTTCCACATTGCTGATTTTTTCCTCAGTTCAAATCTGCTGTTATGTGCTTCTAGTGTATTTTTTATTTTTGCATTGTGCCATTCATCACAATCATATCTGTTATCTTTTTATATATGTTTACAACTTATTCAGTATGTTCTCCCAGTGTCTTCTTAATATCCTTAATCTCTTCTTTCACTTCATTAAGTTGATTCATGATATTTGTTTGGACATCTCTCATTATTTCTTCTCGGTTCTGCATCTCCTCCTGTTTTTTAGTTTGTTTGTTTTACTGGGGCATGTCTTCCTGTTTCTTAGTATGGCTTGTTATTTTTTGTTGGTGCTGAGGCATCTGTTTATCTTGATGTGTTTATTCAGTTGATTAGCTTCTCTTTCTACTCAAGGGTTTTATTTTATTAGTTTTTTTATGTGTAAGGTGTCACTTGCACACTTTGTTCCTCTTATTCTATTTCCTTGCTGTTGTCTATGTTCCCTTGAAAAAAAATTATGACCAGTGAAATGGAACAATAAGAGAAAAAGCATAATAATAATAATATTACAAGGTAGAAGAGGACACATACAAGACATAAGAAAGTAAATAATTAATGTGAGTAAGAAGTACAGCGGAATAAGAATAAAAAAGTGAAATAGATAAAATGAAATGAGAAATAAAATAGAGAAAAATATATAGAATGAATTAAGAGACCAGAGATGAGAAGAGAGGGAAAGAAAAAAGAATAAGACAAAAAGTAAACAAAGAAAGAAAACACAAAAAGAGAGAGAGAAAGAGAAATATAAACAGGAAAAATCAAAGGCCAAGCAAAAAGAGGTGGAATGAAAGAACAACAACAGAAAAGTGAAGATTAAAAAATGGAGGAAAAAAAAGAAATAGCATAGGTAGAAAAAATTGGTAAAAGAAAGAAAAGAGAAACAAAGAAAGGAGAAAAACAACAAAAAAGAAACAAAACAGCAGCAAGTAATAAAAAAAGAGAGAGAGGGAGAAAAAAGTAAAACCAGCCTTCCCTCTTAGGCCCCTAAGGAGCATCTCTGGCTGCTGATGTTCATTAGTCAATCACCCTGTAGCCTTCCCTCTGCAGGTTTTGACCCAGGTTTTAGCAAATAATATAAGGGGAAATAAAGGAAACTTTTTAAAAAAATATGACATCCAAGAAAAGGTAATACAAAAAGAATGTCTATATATTCCCTGTCCTATAGTATCAGCTGGATGTCTGTTAACTGGGTGGATCACTTCCTTAAGAAGAGCCAGGAATCGAACCAGGGAGTCATATATGGTAGTCAGGAATTACTCCACTAAGCTAAACTGTCTCCTTTTGTTAGTTAGGCTTTCATAAAGCTATCTGCCCCCTTTCCCTAGGGTAGCCTAGATTCCTACCAGTTTTCCAGATCCCTGCTGACTAGGTACCTGTCAGTCTCTGCACCCTCTCTAATCTATTACCTCTCTTTACCTGGGTAGCTAGGTGTGTCAGCCTGCCTGAGGAGATCCTCCTCTCCTTTTTCTGCCAGATTGGGGTCCCTTCTGAGATTCTAAGGGGGCTCAGCTAGACAAATTCACTGCAAAGAAACCACTCTCCACCCTCCCAGACCTCTCTTCCTCCCAGGTAATTTTCCCTCATACTCTATTCAGAGCAGGGAGCCAGGGCCTCCACCTACGCTATTTATCCTGAGGGTGGGGTATATGTGCTGTTTCCAGCCACAGGGGTGAGCAGTTCATGGTTTTCCTTTGGCTTCTTTATCTTTCCATTGCCCTTAGATGTCTCAGAGCACCTTCCCATTCTATATATATCCAAAGCAGCTGCTTTAGATAGGAACTAAGAATGTTTTAATTTTTTTTCCCAATTCAAATGAAAAAACATATCTTTCTTACCAATATAAAGTTCATACTCATTTTTGATAATCATCCCCCACTTCATGTTTGCTCATACTTACCAGATATTGGCAATCCTAATTCTGTTTCTTTGTTAGGTCCCTATTATATTCTATTTTCTAAATAGTTACCATTTTGCACCTTTAGTTCTGAAAATTATCTCCACAAAAATCTCCTCTCCCCCATTTCATTTTTTACAAACATCATGTTTTTAAAGTCAGAAATTTATTGTTTTTCAATTATCCCTTTGTCTTTTCACTGTGAACCCTCTTATTCCTTCTCTTTCTTCATTTATATATTCTTCATGCACTATTCTTAGTTTATTGAATTAAGATACTTTTAATACCTCATTTCCATGAAAATTGTTTTTTCATATTTTATGCAAAGGTGTAGGTGTGTTTGCATTTGTGTATATATCATTAATCTAGTGTCCCTAAAAGGTCTTTTCTTGTGTATGAAAGGACTATGCTTTGCTTATGGGTTTCCCATGATTTGGGATTTTAAAAGAAAGTAATCACTGGTGCATTTGTTACATTGAAACCTGTAAAATGGCAAAATTGATTTGAGGGAAAGTGTTGAGAAAGCATTGCAAGTTTCATAAATTCTAAGAGGGAAAGAATCATAAATACCCACTTAAAATACCCCTCAATATTCTATCCCTATTTCTATTTTCCTTAGGGCAGTGTCTGGTGTTCTTACATTGTGAATGCATGCCTGATTGTCTGATGCCACATGCAGATATGAGGAGTTGTCCTCTAATAGATTTTTTCATGATTCTATATTCATGTTTTGAGTCACTTCAGTCTACATCTTCTTCCTAGGATCACAGTCTCACCCATATATATTTTTTGTTCCCCTTAAGGATGTTTTATAGCTGAACTGTTTTGTTCAATATTATAATTGATTATTAGTATAGTATTAGAATAAGTTAGAAAAAATGCATCTATTACTAAAATATAATCACACAGAGAGAAACACACAAACACTATAAGATACAGTATATACAGAGAGGTGATATATTGATATGAAGAAAGAAGGGAGGGGAGGGGAGGAAAGGGGTGGGGAAGGGATGGAGAAATGTAGATATGGTAGGTAGATATACTAAGGGTAATGTTTTGGTAGGTAGAATATTTGGCCTTGAGCTGAGCATGAAATCAAATTTTATTACCCTAAATAAATGCAATTATTGTTTTAAAATTAATTATACACCAAATAACAAATAGGATAAATGATAAACATGCAAAAATATGAAACCCATAGGTAATTTTTCCAGGCTAATTTCAAGTTTATATAAAATTAAAAAGATATATGTAAAATAACTACAGTTAATTTTGAAACTCATATGTGTGTGATCATTGGGTATATATGTAAATTAGGGTATTCATAATTAGATACTGTTTTGTCTTTATTTGCTCAAGTCATAGTCTTCTCTAATTGAGAAATATTGTCGTGGATCTGACTAAGCAATTGGTGCATAGATAGCTGTGGATGAGAAGATTACTTTGAAAAGATGGCCAATTCTCTGCTGTCAAGCTAATGTTTTAGAATATTCTGTTTTCTTGTCAAACTTTA
>JAQZBX010086421.1:0-12997 GCA_029593785.1 Cabassous unicinctus | reverse complement strand
ATAAATCTCCAATATATTTGAAATAAATAATGACAGAATTGAAGGGAGAAACAAAAGGCTGTCCATTAATAGAAAAAGGCTTCAATATACCAGACAGAGATAAATAAGGATATAGAAAATGTTTATAAACCATCTAGATGTAACAGATATATTTAGAATATTTCCCCAAAAACAGCAGAATAAAATTCTTCAAAGAGCTCTTAGATCATTCTCCAAATAGACTATATATTTGGTAAAAAAAACAAGGCAAAATAAATTTTAATGGATTGAAATTGTACATATTTTCTTCTCTGAGCATAAAATAATGAAACTAAAAATCAATCACATAAGAAAGAAAGCACAAATAAAGAAACAAAATTCTCAAATATATGGAAATTAAACATTCTTAAACAGCGAATGTGTCAAGAAGAAATCCCAAGGGAAATAAGAAAATATCTTGAGACAAATGAAAATGAAAACACAACATCCCACAACTTCTGGAATGCAGCAAAGACTCAGAGGGAAATTTGTACTTCTAAATGCTTATATTAAGAAAAAAGAAAGATTTCAAGTAAGTAACCTAAACTCACAGTTTTAGAAATTAGAAACAGTTCAAACTAAATTCAAAATGAGCAGAAAGAAGGAAATAATACAGATTAGAGTGGAAATTCATTAAACAGAAAATAAACAATAGAGGGAATCAAAACAAAAACTTGGTTGTTTAAAAATATCTCTAAAATTTACAAATTTTTAGCTAGCCTGGAAAAGTAAAGTAAAAAGATGAGATGCAGACAACTAAGATAAAAAATGAGACTGGGAACATTCTGTAATCATTAAAATTAAAAAAAAAATACTATGATCAATTTATGTCAACAAATTAGATAACTTAGATGAATGGAAAAATTCTTGGAAAGGCACAAATTACCTAAAATTACTCAAAAAGAAACAGAAAAAAAACACAACAGACCTATAACAAGTTAAGAGATTGAATCAGTAATCAAATGTCAAAACATTAATAGCTTCACTGGAGAATTTTATCATTCAAAGAAGAATGAATATGAACCTTCTGAAACACATCCCATAAATGGAAAAACAAACACTTCCTAAATCATTCTACAAGGCCAGAAATACCCTAATAACAAAGCCAGGTGAATATATTACCTGAAAATAAAATTACAGACCAATATTTCTTAATAATATTTTTATGGCAGACGGAATGAAAACCCAAATGGTACTCTGAGGGGTGGATGAACGGAATTTTATTATGCACGTGCTCAGAGAAGAGTCAAGTCTCCAAAAAATCTGAGCACCTTGTCCTGGTTTTCATAAGTTTATATAGGAACTCTAAGCAGGAAAATTCCAAAGCAAGCAGGCAGGCAGGGGTTACAAAAGCAAAAGGAGTGAGGTTAGCTTATCTTTCTAAAGCAGAGGGCTATTAAGGAGGAAAAGTCATTATCTGTTTAGAGTTGTAAATTCCAGTTCAAAGGGGCAGACAGGGAGTGCTTATCTTCCTAAGGATGTGGATTCCAGAGAGAAAAGGGAGGAAGGGAGAAAGGGATGAGGAGAGCTTATTTTCCTAAAGCTGTGGGTTTCTGCTGAGTTGGGGTTAGGACCCCAGCACTTCCTTTATCAATATTGCTGCTAAAATCTCAATAAAATGCTAATAAACCAAATTCAGCAGCACATTAAAAAATATATATACTACTATGAGTGGTAATAATATCAGGAATCCAAGAGTGGATCAACATATGAAAATCAATGTAATATCCAACATTAAAAGAAAGAAGAAAAAAAATAAAAAAAAACCACAAGATCCTCTCAGTTGATGCAAAATAGGCATTTGATAAAACACAGCACAATTTCTTGATAAAACTCTCAGAATATTGAGAAAACAAGGGAACTTTCTGAACATGAAAACTGAAATATATGAAAATCCCACAGTTGATATCAGACTCAATAATGAAAGACTGAAAACTTTACCCCTAACATCAGGAACAAATGAGAATGGCTGCTTTTACCACTGCCATAAACATTATTTTGGAAGAGTTTGCCAGAACATGCAGGCAAAAAAAAGAAACAAAAAATATTTAAACTTGAAAGGAAGAAGTAAAGCTATCCATTTTCACAGATGACATGATCCTATATAAAGAAAAATCCCAGAGAATACAATAGAAAACTATGAGGGCTAACAAAAAATTCAGCAATGTTGTAGAGAATAAGATAAACACAAGAAATCAATTTGTGTTGATACACCAGTTAATGAACATTCTAAAGTGGAAATTGAGGAAACATTTCCAATTAAAATGGCATTTAAAACAATCAAATGCCTAGGCATAAATTTAACAGATATGAAAAACTTATACATTGAAGACTACAAAACATTGCTTAAAGAAATTAAAGAATATCTGAGTAATTGTAAAGACATCCTGATTTCATAGATTGGAAGCTTTCATATTGTTAAGTTGTTAATACCACCCTAAGCAATCTACAGATTCAGTGCAATCCCTATTGAAATTCCAGCAGCCTGTTTTATTTTTTTCACTTAAGATGAAAACCTAATTCTTAAATTCATACAGAATTTAATGGGGCACCAAAAAGCTGAAATTATCTTGAAAAAGAAAAAAGCTCACGCTTACCAATTTAAAGACTTTACATTGCATTAGTAACAAACCTGTGTGGTACTGGCATAAGGGCAAGCATATACCAATGGGATAGAATTACAAGTACAGAAATAAACCAATATATCTAATTCTCTTGATTTTCAAAAAGGTTGAGAAATCCATTCAATAGAGAAAAATAGGTTCTTCAACTATTGGCGCTCGGACAACTGGATATCCATTGGCAAAACAATAATGTTGGATTCCTACTTCTTTCTCTATAAAAATTAGTAAAGAACCTGCAGAATGAAAATAGTTACAAATCATACATGTGATAAGGATTCAAATCCATAATATGCAAATAGTTGCTACATCTCAACAAGAAAAAGATAAAGAACCCAAATAAAACTAGTCAAAGTTTTTGAATAAACATTTCTCCACAGAAGATACACAAATGACCAATAAGTGAATGAAAGATGAATCAACATGAATAGCCATGAGGAAAATGCAAATTAAAAATGCAGTGAGATAACATTTCACATCCAATGAAACAGCTATTATAAAAGAAATGGAAAATAGCAAATGTTGGTGAAGACATGGGGAAATTTGAAAGCTTTCTGCATCGCTGATGGGAATGTAAAGTGATACAGCTGCTATGGAAAAGAGTTTGGCCGTTTCTCACAAAATAAGGCAGAATCATCAAGTGATCCATGAATTCCACTCCTGGTATAGACCCCAAAGTACTGAAAGAAGCACACAGATACATCTATGTACATATTCATAGCAGCATTATTGACAATAGACAAAAGGTATAAACAACCCATATTTCCATCAATAGATGAATGGATAAACAAAATATGTATATACATAAATGGGTATATATCCAGTCATAAAAAGGAATAAAGTTCTGATGCATGCTACAACATGGGTGAGCTTGAAATTATTGTGTCAAATGAAGTAAACCAGAATATAAGGAAAAAATATTGCATGACTTTATTTATATGAAATCTCTGGCAAATTCATAGTTACAGAAAGTAGAATACTGATTGCCAGAGGCTGGGGGAGGCAGAAATGGAGAGTTATAATTCAATGGGTAAAGAATTTCCGTTTCAATTGTGTTGGGGGCAATGTCGAATGAATACAACTGTCATGGCCGTCTCTACCTACTTCTTCTTCTTCTTCTTCTTCTTCTTCATCTTCTTCTTAAAATAGCATATCCTGTTACTGTTCGCGCCACAATGTTCGCGAGCGCGCGAATAGTCACCATCTCTACCACGCCTAGCAAGTCAAATTACCCAATCATGTATCGACACCTAAGCCTTAATGCACTTCCCCTTTCCCTGCTTATAAAAGAGCTGATTGTAACCCTCGCGGCAGAGCAACGGAAGAGCTATGTTAGTAGAATAAAGTGCACAGCCATTTTCTTACACGTGTCTATGCCTCATCCCTTCGCTGGGTAACTCGGAGTCTCAGTTGTTTTGTCCCGCGGGTCGGGACACAATTGTTTTAAATGTTCTGGAAATAAAAAATGGTGATGATTGCACCTTTTAATTTTACTCAATGTCACAGAATTATTCACTAAAAATGAGTTAAATTGAAAACTTTTATGTTATGGAAATTTTACCACAAAATTGAAAAAAAAAAGTTTAAAAACAACGAATTGGTTGTTAACTTTTGTTTTAGTTTTCCTGGTTACTGAAGCAAATACCATGATATTTCAACAGGTTGGATTAAACTATGGGAATTTTCTGTCTTACAAGTTTGAGGCTAGGAGAATTCCAAGTCAAGACATCATCAAGGTAGTGTTTTATTCCCAAACACTGGCATTCTGAGGCTGGCTGCCAGATCCTTGTCCTGGGCACTTCTGTCACTTGGCAATGCCCATGGCAGCCTCTCCTGGCCTCCCTCTTCTCTTCCAAGGTCCATTGATGTTGAGTATCTGGCTGACACATCTGTGGCTTTCTCTCTACTCATTTGATTTTCATTCTGCTTATAAAGGATTAAGACCCATCCTGATTGAGCTGGACTACACCTTACCTTAAGTAATGGCATCAAATGTCCTACTCACAGTGGGTTCAGATCCACAGGAATATATTAAGTTTCAGAACATGTTCTTTCTGGGGTACATAGCCTCAAACCACCATAACTATTATCAGACAAACAGCATGTGAAAACTTTAATTCAATTTCACACATATTTGATCACAATATCAAAATTATTATAATTAAAAAAATCAGAGTAATCCTGCCAGTTATAGCTGTATTATACCAAATAGCAGTACATTATGTGCTAAATTAAGATCATTTAAAACTAATTGTATTAGTCAGTCAATGGGGTGCTGATATAAAATACCAGAAATCTGTTGTCTGTTATAAAGTGTATTTAATTGAGGTAGAGGCTTACAGTTACCAGACCATAAAGTATAAGTTACTTTCCTCACCAAAGTTTATTGCCATGTGTTGGAGCAAGATGGCTGCTGACATCTGCCAGAGTTCAGGCTTTTTTGGTTCTTCCCTTCCCAGGGCTCCATTTCTATCCAGGCTCAGCTGCTGTGCTCTTTCTCCACAAGGCCAGCTGTAGACTATCAGGCGAATGGCTTGTCCCTTTTCCTGGGGCCTTCTCTCCTTCCTCATGTCCAAGCTCCCCAGTTTGCTAACTTTCTGGGGCTCCAGCTCAAAACTCAGCATCAAAAACTCCAATTCTGTCCTTAGCCATGTCTTTTATCCATAAGTCCCCCCACCAAGGGGCAGGGACTCATCACCTACTGATGTGGCCCTATGAAAGCCCTGATCATAATTTAATTAAGTAAAACTAAAACCTCTGAATCCAATATACTCTAATACACCCAGAGGAAAACACCAGTTTACAAACATAATCCCATATTTCTTTTTGGAATTCTATCAACCTCTACACTAGTCATTTAGAGTTACAATGGTATTTTCTCACCCTCCCCAACAAAATTGCTTGTAGCCCATCTACCAAATGATATCATGGAATGGTGTATGAATCAAGGGCCAAGTTTCAGTTAATCCTGTGTTCTAGACATAGACATATACCCTTTTCATACCATAAAACTCTACTGATGTGGGATCCCAATTAACCTTACCTTTATCTAATTACCAACATTTTCCAAACAGTAAAATCCTAATGAAGGTTAAAAGGCTTCCAGTTCCAACTAATTGCACTATGGTACTTCAGGTTTTACTTTATGTGTGGGGCCTTGGAAGTTATTAATTACCTAGTCAAATCACACCATCTCTTCAGGCATCATCCTAGTTTACAGGGACAGAAACTTTCCCCTGAATTAATTAATGTGCTTCTGTTGCCAAGCCTACAGGCCATTACCTTTGAGCTACTCATGTACCCATTTGGAGGAGCACACTTCACAGACCCTTTTGGGTCAGTGTGCATGGTCTTACACATCTTTTTCTCCAAGCATGCTGTATAACTATCTGTGGCACTTTATTTTATCCATTTTCTATAACAAATGATGTGTTTTTTTTCTTCCAATCCTTTTACATCCTCTGGAAGAACAACCCTTCTAAGTGACCAAAAAGTGCCAATAAGTCTATTTCCTGACTCTGTGGCTCTCGTCAGCAAAAGCAATTTCTGCTTGGATTCCTAGACCTCTGCTACCTTCCTCAGTGTTCTTTCAGGTGTTTTGGCCTATTAGTTATCATACACATATATTGTTACTGAACACATATTTGCTTAGTAAAATTCAAGTATATGTTTTAATACAAACTGTTCAGCTCCCCAGGATAATGGCATATGAGTATTAGTTCCATACAAATATATATTAGTTTCAGTTAGCTAAAGAGTTTATATAGGCATCCCAGCAGAAGTTGGAGCTAAGGAAATGAGACCACCTAGTCACTCCTAAGATGAAATTGTTTTCTCTTTTCATGTATTCTTTACTTTGACTATTGTCCTCAATCTGCAAATATAAGATCAATAAACAGCATACAAAACACTATGACAAAAAAAAAAGAGAAAAAACAAACAAAAACGGTATGCCAAGGAAGACATGCATGCAGCAGATAGATTATATTCATACTATCTGGGTCCCTTTCTCAACAGGCCATCACCTAGATTTATAACTGCATAGTGACCTGTGGCTCTGTTTTTAAATCAATGCCTTTTGTGCATTCAGGAGTCAAGAGTTATCACATTTTCCCTCCACAAAGATGCCTTTTATATTAGATTTAAGCTGTAAAATGAAAACCAAAAGACAAACAAGCATTTGTTATATTCCCAAGTCTTCACCCACAAGGTGTTGCTAGTGTCACTGAAATGCATCTCATAGATGACTCCAGAAAGATTGCTTCTTAAATCCACAGGTGCCCATACTGGACCTTCAATTTCCAAAAAAAGGTTACATCTGCAAACAAAAACCCCATCCTTATGGCTACCTATAAATATAGCTAAATAATGCCAAATAATGTTAACTTCTATTTTTATGTGTTATTCATTTACTGGCTCCCTTTTTATCTGCAATTAAATCTCCTTCTTAAAATTTGAGTTAGCTTTCAACCAAATCCTTTACCTGATATAATCCAGGCTTCTTATATCTTCCAGTCACCTCAGAGCCATTTTCCATACCTTATTGCCAAAAAATAGGCTATTGCCAGTTCGATGGTTTCTGCCCAAGGATTGATAAAATCTATTCCATATCACTATTGTTTTCATCCTGATCCTATGTTGCCACATGGAGCACCACTCATAATTCTCTTCACTCAGTGGATTTGTCTTTTCTGTCTTTAATCAACTTATCTCTCTGCTGCTGCTTTCCACATTGTGTGTCGGCCAACTCTTGAGTTACCACCTCTAACTTTACTATCTCTAGACAGCCTCTAATAACTGATCATGTTGGGGGCCCATTCAGCTATGAGGTTAGATAACTCATCAGGGGGAAAAATGTAAATCACAGAGGACTAAAAGCCACCTGTTTAGGGAATGAGCTCCCCCTTTCACATGTTCTTGAGTTTACATTTCTGTGTATAAGGGGACAGATAAAATAAAATACTGGACATATAGGTATTTCAGCTCTCAAAATAATTTTATGTCCTTTAGTAATTAAAGTGGTTTCAATTGCTCTAAAAATAAGCTAGCAATCACCTTTCAAATGGTGTGTATTTTAGCTGTCACTGGTAATTTACCAGACAACAGCCCTGTGGTAAGTCCCAGAAAAATAGCCCTGTGGTCAGTCACCCCTGGAAGGCAATTTTAACATCCATTGGAGACAAAATTGCTCAGGAAATGGAAATTTTTCCTCATGACTCATTTTTCAGAATACAGAAGTATCTCCAAAAAGGCCATCAGCTTTCTCTCTTGACTCATTGGATAGAATGTGTCACATGACTTTTCATAAAACAATCAGTGGAAAGAAATATCAAAATTGATTTAGACTAAATCAGATCAACACCTATGGATTGAGAGAGGATTCCACTTTCCCCTCAATCACATGAACACCTGACACCAGAACAAAATGGAATTCTGAAATTTTGATTGAAAGATCTGTTAGCAACTCACAGTGTTTGCCATACACACATGCCTTTCTTGATTGCCCCCTTTTTCTCCTGTATCTTTATTCTCTTTCTCTCACTCCTTATCTGTGTCTTCTCTCTCTGTCTGTCTGTCTGTCTGTCTCTCTCTCTCTACTAGTTTCTTCCCACTGGTATTTACACATGACCAACTGGGAAGTGGATGTGGCTCAAGTGATTGGGCTCCTGTCTACCATATGGGAGGTCCAGGGATCGATTCCCGGGGCCTTCTGGTGAAAAGCAAGATGGCCTGCATGGTGAGCTGGCCCAAGCAGAGAGCTGGCACAGCAAGATGTTGCAAAAAAAAAGAGACACAGAAGAGAGACACAGCAGATCAGGGAGCTAAGGTGGTGCAAGCGACTGAACAGCCTCTCTCCACTCCAGAAGGTCCCGGATCAGTTCCCGGCACCGCCTAAAGTGAAGAAAAGCAGACACAGAGAGCAGACAGTAAGCACAAAACAACAAGGGTGTGGGGGGAGTAAATAAATAAATATTAAAAAAAAAAGAACATGACCAACTTTCTACCTTACAAAAAATTCTCACCCTAATCTCATGCTCACCTTTAGTAACTAATTGGATCTTTACTGACCTTTTTCCTTTTTTGTAACCATCAATTTTGCAGAAGAAAAAACTAAGGCACAGAGGAGTTGAATAACTTGCCCAAAATCACATAGATTGTCCAGGATTCAATAATGATAAGCAATGTGCAGTAGTAATAGACAATTCTGCTGTGCAAGCATTTCTCTCAATTTTGTTTAGAAAATATTTTCCAAGTATTTTCTATGCATAATAAACTAGCTGAATTACACCACATTCCACATTTCATTTTCCATAGTGCTCTCAATAACCCTATATTATTTGAGGTTCTTTAATAGGCTTTGGTAAGTTAAGTGGCTTGCATAGAGCCATATAGTAAGTAATTGAATTGGGAATCATAACCAAGTGCATGCCTTTAGTGTATAACACCTCTAGGGCCCTATCATGTTCCACTCAGTAGAGGATGTCCCTAGTTCCATGTCTGAACTTCTCCTTACCGTGCATCTGGAAATTAACAGAATCAAAGTTTTCTAAACAGTGCTTAGGCAGGCCACCAGGATAGGGCCAAAAAGTATGAAAGGAAAACAGGTGATGTTCTCTCTTATCCAATCTCACTTTCCTGGTCAGCTGCAGCAAATGGAATCTTTCTTAGGAGTAAGTCCTTCCTTCCACTGTTCATTGAACCAAAGCTCTTAAACAATCCAGAGCTGGTCTGAATCCGTACTTCCTTTCCCATTACATCCAGTGAATAAGACATATCACAGTAACAGTGTCTGTTGAGTTACAATGACAGAAAGATTAGAGCACAGGATTAGAAATCATATCACTCTAGACTGAAATACAGATGTTACTAATTTTAGGTTTATCACCTTGAACAAATGATGCTCAAGTCAGTATCAATTTCCTTTTATAAAAAGGACAAGTAAGAAAATACCTTTATCATAGGGATTATATAAGACTCTAATGAGATATCACATTTAGCAAGGTAACTGATACATAAAAAAGTGCTTTTAATTTAGTAGTTCTCCATGATTTCACATTTCCTGTAGCTCCTTTAACCTTTTGAATTGTGCAAAACTTGGTCTTTCTTCTCTCCTGATTTCTTTATTTGCTCAGAGTCCTACCAAACTTAAGAGAAAAGAAGACAAGCTACTTCTATATGAGATAAGACTATTCTTGTGAGAAACCTGGTCAGTGCCACCATGATTTTTCTTTTCTTCTGCAGAAGATAACCACAGACAGTAATGAGTCTTTTCTCTATGCCAGGAGCATTTTGATTGTGCAACCCCACAAAAGATGAATATAATAGCTAACTTACCATCCCTTTTGTTCAGATGTGGAAACGGAGCATAAAGACGATGAGAAACTGGTACAAATTCACAAAGTTAGTAAGGTGAAGAATGAGCCCTAAGAGGTACAGTTTATTTTACATCAAAGCTCTTGCTCTTAAGTTTTATTCATATTTTTAATATTAAAGGACAATTTCTCTGGCTTGCATTTTGTGCGCTGCATCCACCTTGGGAACACACGAGGGAGAGAGGCAGAAAATGACTTTAGGCAGAGAGGGAAATTTGCTCATACCGGCACAGCTGTTGTCTCATCCAGACGTACAGGCATGTCTGTCCTTAATTTGCAAGGTTATTTATACACTACGGTTATCGCTCAAATGTTACACAAAAGGAACATAAAATGCAACCTACCAAAATCATTTCTGCTGTGCCCAGAGACTATGTGTTCCAGGCCAAGGATTTTATGAATTGGATACAAGGCATGCTGAGTCGAGGGACACAAGAAATTGAGCCAAGGACTTTGTGAGCTAATAGCTGATCTAGCAGTTGGGCCACTGTACAAGTCTTAACCCTCACACACATATATCTGTCTTCAGGGTATCAACAGTAAAATAACAGTTTTTCAGTGTCCCAGATATTTTCACATATTTATTGGTCAATACTCGCTATAACTCTTTGAGACAGGTATTGTAAGGATTGTTTTAAAGGCTCTGACTGGCTCATGTACCCATTTTCCCATGAGTAGAATATTCTTTGTCCTTCATCCCGGACTCTAAGATCATTTACAAACTATAGCCACAGATAACCTAGTCCAGCTCACTCCTCCCTTCCACAACTCTTATTCACACAGGCCACAGCCACAAGGGAGAACAGGATGAATTTGTTTCCCTATCATGATGACTAAAGCTGCTAATTCTAATCCTATAGAAACTGCAAGTTCAGAGTATCTTTAACTCATTCTGCAGGAGTAGTATCTGTTTAAATATTTCCATGTAGTCATATAGAAAATATTACTGTATCAGTCAGGGTTCTCTTGGGAAACAGAATCCACGGGAGATATCTGTCAATAATATGAGATTTTATAAGAGTCTTTCATGTGACCGTGGGGATGCACAAGTCCAGGTTCCGCAGGCAGGCTGCAAGCCAGGAGCTCTGATGAAAGTCCCATGAAAGGTCCTTGATGAGTTTCTGGGAGAAGTTGGCTGTCTAAAGACGAGCTTGGAAATTCTCTCTGAATGTTGAAATCACTTCCCCTTTTAAGGCATTGAACTGATTGGATAAAAGCGTCAGTGACCCATTGCTGATGCAATCTCCCTGATTGATGCAGATGTAATCAGCCATCCATGCAGTAAACTCACTGATGATTGAAGTCCATAAATGCTCTTGTATTACAGTTAGCCTAATGCTTGCTGGACCTAACACCTGGGCACAATTATCTGGACAAGTTGACACATTAGCTTAACCATCACAATTACTAGGTTCATATTTGGGGAATTCCTGAACCTAAATGGCCACAGCAATGTAGCCAATCATGGACTACAGATGCTGTTTGAGTCTAAGTTTTCAACACACTTGGATCCAGAACCAAAAGGCCAAAAGAGCTCTTTCTATGTATAACAAAGTCTTTTTAAGAAAAAGGCTTTAAAGAGCAGAATTCAGGGACCTACTACAATAGAGAAACTTTCTATAGTTGTTGAATTCATGGGGCTTACAATCCCAACTTTTTCTGCTTTTCTGTTTCAGGACTTTAAATCAGGTTAGAGTTGTGATCAAGTGACCTTTATGACATAATCCTTCTGGTCACCAAGAAAGCAAGAATGACAAATGTGTAAGAAGGAGGTTTAAAAAACGGAAGAGATACTTTCCATTCATTAAGTTTTACACAATCATTTTCATTTCTTAAAGCTTTGGTGTTTTATTGACTAAAGAAATTCATTATCTTAGCTGAGATGCTTGTGGCCCACACAGGATAGTTAAAACCTATAAAGCAAAAATAAAATCAGCTCACGGAATCATAATATTCAGGAAGTTTCTCTTGACAATAATTTTCAAATCACTAATTGTGGGAAAAAAATAGTGTACTTAAGGCAAAAAATGGATGAACTTGCAAAACAGCAGTAAGTGATGGTTCAGTGACTGCCACAAACAAAATGCCTTGACATGGAATGAACCTGTTACTTCTTCTCCAAATGCATTCAAAGAGGTAGGTATAACCAGTGATGCCTTCCTTATATTTTTCTTTCAAAGTGACACTAATGTCTTCAATTTACAGGTAAGTTATATTTAAACATGTTTCTATCATCACAGATAATTATGAATAGTGAAGAGATACCCAGACTCCTTTAAAAAATAGTCCATGAAGTATTATGGAACCAGAGCATAGATAATAAAGTAAAATTTTATTACTTTATTTTAATGATAATAAAGGCAATATATTCCCTTTAAAATAAATTCAGATCAGAAAATTTATGAAAAACTTCCACAAAAATGCTGTTTATCCCATAATTCAGCAGTATACATTGCTAGTGTACTTTTTAAAAGGTATCTTTTTTAAATAAAATTTTATTGAAATATATCATTCATATATGAACACATATAAACAATAAATATATAGTAAAATTTGTGAATTTATATAACAGACATGCATACCATCATACAAGGCTCCCATACATCTCCCCACCACCAATACCTTGCATTATTGTGAAATATTATTTATAAACTATAAAAGATCATTGTCTAAATATTGTTAATAACTATAGCCCATAACTTACATTTGGTGTTTTTCCCCCAACCCACTGAATTATTAACACCCTATTATTTGTATTATACATTTGTTATCTTTCAGGAGAAAAGTTCTCATATTTATCCTCTTAACAGGACTGTTAACAATGTAATGTTGTTAAAAGATGCTTCATACACACACACACACACACACACACACACTGAGATTCTAACATATATGGAATTTCATATCTTATATTTTCCACATTGTATTACATTGAAAGTGCCATTCCACACCAACTATGCTTACAAATCACTTTACTGTCCACCA
>JAQZBX010086420.1:0-12997 GCA_029593785.1 Cabassous unicinctus | reverse complement strand
AGTTCCAAGTCGTCTCTGCCCATAACTATTAGGCACTGTTACTGGGCACAAATGGGGGATGGAGGGCAACTGCTTGTTAAACACAGCCCCCCACCCTCACCAGCCTCTGCCTGCAAGGACAGTTAATGGCTCTGAGAGAAAACTAAAAATAAGTTGCAAGTCAATGTGAGAATCACCCAGAAACATCAACCTATCCAACTGTCATTGCCAAGGGGGGGTCAAGAGAAGAAGGGCGGCCCTGGGCCGGAGGAGAGGACAGGAACCAGGCCTGGAGGCTCGCAGCACCCTCACCTCTCTTTCTCTCATGCCCACATCCAGTCCATTGCCAAATCCACTAGCTCTGCCTGCCCAGTGATTCCAGAGCCTGTCCACTCCTTACCGTCTCCACAGCCACGCCCTGTCCTGCCACCATCACCTCTCACCTGGGCCACTAGTGGCCCTGTTCTGTTCTCACCCCTCAGATCCTGTCCTCTGCTCGGGACGCACCCAGAGTAAAAGCCCAAGTCCTTCCTAGGACCCACAAGCCCACCACGATCTCCTCCCTCAGTCACACCCCCTGCCCCACTCACGCTGCTTCAGCCCCACTCGACTCCTTGCTATTTCCCAAATATCTAGCATGACCCAACCCCATGACCTCTGCACTTGATGTTTCCACTAACTGGAATGTTCACTCTCCATATCTTCCCCCAAGTCCCTGGTTCTAGCTCTTTCTTATCATTCGGGGCCCAGCTCAAACATCTCCTCAGAGAGGCCTCCCCTGACTGCCCTGGCTAGAGCAAATCCCCTGGATCTCTCTACCCAAAACCCCGTTTTACATCCCGCTTATCAGCATCTAAAATCACCATATATATGTTTCCTTAACTGTCTGCCCATCCCCACCCCACAACTAAAATATAAGCAACACAAGAGCTGGGTCTTTGTGGCCTGTGGTAGGTACACAGTGGAACTTTTAAATGATTCTACAAAATAACTGGTCTGCACACTTCAAAAATGCCAAGGTCATGAAAAACAAAGATTCAGAAACTGTCTGAGTATAAAGAAAACCAAAGAGGCAGAATAACAAAATGCAACGTGTGATCCGGGATTGGATCCTGAACCAAGAATTGCTGTACAGGACGTTATTGAGACAACTGTCACTACTGGAATGTGGACTGTACTTGATCTCACAGTCAGGCATCTGGTATAAATGCCCTGAATGTGATCAGTGCACTGTGGTCATGTAAGAGAACGGTCTTGCTCCTAGGAGATGCACGTGCTAAAGCAATCAGGGGTAAAGAGTCACGATGTCTGCAATTTATTTGTAAATGGTTTCAATGAAATAATCACAGTAAGAGAGAAAGAAAGTAAATATGGGAAAATATTCACTGGGGAATCAAGGTGAAATCTACATGTGTTCATTAAACTATTCATACAAATTTTGTGTAAGTTTGTCATTTTTCCAAATTAAAAAAAAATGGTTTTAATTTTATAAAATGTATGATCCTGTTTACGATATTTGGCAGTTAAGAAAGTCAGGGAGCTGTGACAGTTGGGTGTGTGCACACACACCCACACATGTGCTCCTATCGGCACACACTCACATATTCACACTTTGTGCAGGTGCACACACATGCACTCACACACCTGCACATGTGCAAACACACACACATCTAAATGCACTCATGCAAACCCAGAACGCACACACACTCCCATGCCCACGAGCACCTGCACGTGCCCAGGCTACACACAGACACGCATGCGCACACCCACTCTTACGCGCATGCCCACCTGTGTGGCCCAGAGCTGCAGCACCAGGGCCCGTGCCTGCATCTCATCCGACACGCCCATCTCCTCCAGCTGCAGCAGGTAACTCTCCAGCCAGCTGCTCCGGTGGGCCCGGGTGGCCAGCCTGGTGGGGGACAGCAGCTTCCACAGGCAACCTTTGACCTTGCACACGCGGTCCTTATCCCCTGCAGGGACAGAGCATAGAAGGTGGGAGGTGCAGATCCACCCCCGGCCGAGGGCCACCCAGCCCTGACCTCCCGAGGGTGGGGGGGCTCCTGCGGGCAAGAGACTTGCAGGGACCAGCCCCGTTCACTGGCAAACCCAGTGGGAAGCCCCTTTATTGATCGATTGATTGACTGACTGATTTTCAATTTGTTTACTGCTCTGGGCATATTTTTCATTAATTCCTTAGCACCATCTCCTAATTTAGTAATTCTGTTTCCAGTCTAGAGTTTATCCTGTATACTGTTTTGGTTTTCAGTGAGTGTGTATTTCATTTCCAGGAATTCTAAAGGGTTTTTTCACACACGGTGAGTAGCAGGGAGTCAGGTGGTGAGGCGAAGAGAGGCAGGTATCAGCCCGTGTGGGCAGGCAGGCAGGAGAGGCAGAGGTGCCCAGAAACCAGATGCCGTGGAGGACAGTGAACCCTGGAAGAGAAGCAAGTTGGGGAAGCTGAGGACAGAACTCTTTTTTCGATAACTAACCATTAGAGGGACACAATTGTTCACAATATTCTATTATAATCCTTTTTTATTTTTGTAAGGTCATTAGTGATATTACCATTTTCCTTTCTGCATCTTTTTTTTTTCTGTTATTCTAGTGAAAGATTCATCGATTTTATTGATTTTTTTCAAAGAACCAACTTTTTGTTTTGTTTATTCTCCCAATGATTTTTCTATTCTCTATTTTACTTATTCTGCTTTAATATTATTTCCCTTCTTCTCTAACTTTGGATTTCTAGTTCATTGAGATGTAAAGTTAGGTTATTGGTTTGAAATCTTTTTTCCTTTTTAATGTAGGTATTCTGAGCACTGCCTTCACTGCACCCCATAATTTTGGTAGGTTGTGTCTTTGTTTTTGTTTGTCTTTAAGTATTTTCTATTTTTCTTAGCAATTTCTCTAACCAATTGGTTGTTCAAAAGTATGCTAGCTAATTTCCACATATTTGTAAATTTTCCAGTTTCCTTCTGTTACTGATTTCTAGCTTCTTTGCATTATGATTAGAGAGGCTACTTTTTATGATATCAATATTTTAAAATTTATGTGGACTTCTCTTGTGTCCTTCCATATAGTCTGCCATAAAGAATGGTCCACGTGGACTTGAAAAGAACGTGGAGTCCGCTGCTGTTGGTGAAGTGGTCTACATACGCCGGCTAAATCCAGTTGGCTTGCAGTGTTGTCCAGGAGCTTCTGTGTAGACGTCCTCTACAGTTTTGAAAGCAAAATCTCCAACTATTATTGTAGAGCTGTCTGTTTCTTCCTTTAGTTCTGTCAATTTTTGCTTCAGATATCTTGGCACTCTGCTGTTAGGTGCATATATGTTTATAATTATTAAATCTTCTTGTTGAATTGACCCTTTTATCGATATATAACGTCCTTTTTGTCTCTTTTAACAGTGTTTGACTTAAAGTCTAGTTTGTCCAACACTCATACAGCTACCCCATGGGAAGCCCTTTAAATGTTGACTTGCTTCTTATCTGTCTCACCCCCACTGTCTCCTGGGCAGGGGGGCCTTGTCTGTGTTATTCGCCTCTGTGTCCCCAGCACTGGCCCATAGTAGGTGCTCAGTGATATATATTACATGAATTCTATTTCTTTACACAGTAGGGGAAGGAACACTGAACACGGAGCAGCACTTCCCCTTCCGAGGGTCTGATCCCACAGCAACGTCAGCCAGTGCACGAGGAGACCTGTAGGAGCAGGCTCAACGCAGCGTCACGTGTGACATCAGAAACGACCTACCTGACCATGGGAGGACACACACTGATCCAGGGCTTCAAGCTCAACTCCAGAGGAAGGCCAGGAAGCGGCTGCGGGGAACGGGGGGCAGGGGCAGCCCCTGCTTGGCACCCCCAAGAGGTCCCACCGGCCCCACAGAACAATGCTGCCCAGCATGGCCAGAGGAGTTAAAGCAGGTGTCTGGAATCTGCTGATGTTTTTAATGTTGGCATCTAATCAAGAAAATTTTAAAGCATGCAGGCCACGAAGGCCTCTCTGCAGGTCCACAATGGCCCACAGATCACCAGTTCTCAATCTCGCCGTTAAACAAACTCTGGTGTGCTTGTCCTGGGGAAACCATGCAGCAGGGAGAAAGGAGGAGGAGGATCTCTATGTACAGGTACAGACGGCCCACGGGGCGGACAGCGAAGGGATTAAAGCAAGGTGCCAAGGACGGTGGAATGGCACACTCCAGGGGTCGTTTTAAAGCTACAGGGCCATGGGGCATTCACGTATCTATACGCAGATAGATTTGTTTTTCTTTAAAATTACGTTTTGGCAAAGTGGGAGTCACTTATATTAGATTCCTACAGAGTTTCAAATTACCAGAAAATCTCTCATTGAGTCTTCTGAACTACAAAGCAGTATTTCTAGAAGATGCATCACCTGGTGCTTCCAAACCCTGCTGTTAGAAAAGGTGGGATAAACTTATTATTATTATTTTTTAGTATGTTACATTTTCTAATAATATGCTCCATATGTTTTTCCTCAACCTTTTCAGGTGACTTACTTCTCAGTGTAAAGCAATGAGCCCAATTGTGCATCTGGAATACATTATTTTCCTGTGTTTCTCAACTTTTTGGACACTGGAGAATCACCTGGAGAGTTTTTTAACCTCTGGACGTCCAGGTGCCGCCCAGACCAACCATGTCAGAATCTCTGGGGGAGGACCCGGGCAGCCAAAGATTTTGAACAGGTGACTGCAGGGTGCAGGCAGCATTAAATAACGACCTCAGGTGAAGCTAGTTCTGGATGCTTCTAAGCGTCCCCTAATGGAATGGCTAAAAAAGGAGGTAAAGAAATTTAACCCGGACTTAGTGATGTCTGACACTCCTTGAGGTCTGACCGCACAATGGCAAGTCTTAACTGTTCCTGAACACTGGCTTTTAAGGCAATGTAGTAGGTGCTTCCGATATGAGAGCCAGACAGACACCTACTGGACAACAGGGAGAAAAGTCAATATTTTGTGACTAGTTGATGGCAGTTTGGGATAAAATTTCCAGTGATGAGGTAATAGCAATCAAAATGATGTATGTGTGTTTTGACCCAGAATTTTGATTTCTGGGAATTTACCCTACAGATATTTTTAGGCTCATGTGAAATTACACATTACACACGGAAGCATCGTTTGAAATGGCAAAAGAATGAAACAACCCAAATGACCATCAGTAGAGGCCTGGGTAAATAAATGACGATCCGTCCTTTTAATGAAATGCTTTGCAGCTATGAAAAATAATACAGACACACTCTTGTTCTCTCCTGCTATGAAAAGGTCTCTACAAACAAGAGCCAGACGGTGCTGGGGTTGAGAACACTGGCCCTAAGGCCAAACATCGGGACTTCACTAACTAGACATGAGACATTGGGCAGTTTTCTCTGAGCCTCAGTTTCCTACCCTGCAAGCAACAGCGGAGTTGCTCTGTGTATTAAATCAGCGAACATTTAGGAAACTGTTAGAACAGGGCAGAGCACACATGGTCTTACACAAGAGTCAGCTGTTGCTATTATACATCATTAAGAAAAAAGTAAAGTGGCCATAACAGCGTGTTTGGTATTTTGTAGAAAAAAGAGAGAGATAAGAATATAGTCACATTTGTTGCATTTGCAAAAAGGAATGCTGGAAAGATCCACATGAAACTCATGTGGCAGGTGGGATCTGGGTGGAAGGGGGTAGCAAGAAAGGGAGGGAGAATTTTCATAGTTACCATTTTATATTTTTAATGTTTGAACCATGTGAAACATATTCAAAAATTAAATAATAAAATCTGGCAACCCCCCCAGAAAAAATTTTCAGTGAAACATCATATACAGATTCAGAAAGTTCAGTCTGTATCTAAAACAGATGATTTGAGAGTTTAGAAGAGGCGCTCTGAAAAACTATACTTGGCCGGGGCTATGAGGACGCCTTCTATTCCTACTGGTCTCCAAAGATACCACCCAACTGAGAGCAATGGTTCCCTCAGGGATAGATTCGGAGGGATTGTGGTCAAACGAGTATCTCCCTTCTCTGTAACAGTTGAATTTTTTTCAAGGAGCAAAGGGGTCAGTTAAGAACCCAAACTCTGAAGCAGAGCACCGAGCCTTGAACAAGTCTCCTCACTTGTTGGAGCCTCAGTTTTCTCACCTGTAAATTGGGCTCATCAGAATTCCAACCACATAGGGTTGTGTAAGCTTAAATGTGTTCATACATCCGAAAGATGTATACCAGTGCCTGATGCAAGCTTAACAAATGTTAGCTAGATTGTAAAATAACACATAAAAAAATACTAAAGATATTATGTTAAAAATATAAATAAAAATATTAAATAAATAAGTCTTAATAAATGTTAGCGAGATTATTAACCCAAGGAGAATGTGTTCACGTATTGCTTATGTTAATTAAGAAATAACAATAAATTGTGAAATAAAGAACAGACAATTTGCAGCCCGAGAGACCCAGGTTGAAATCCCCGGCATGCCCCCTTCCTAGCAGGATAACCTTGGGCAAATCACTTTGTACCTCTGAGCCTCAATGTGTAAAATAGGGCCAAATCAACTCATAGGATCGTTGGGAGGTTCAACAACATGCTGGGTATAGGTCGGTATTTGATAAATAGCACTTGCTACATTCTTGCCATTCCTGTTAGATAATATCAGGCCCATTGTGACTCAAGGCCCTGAGTCAGGCCTGGGTCACTGGTAATGCAGGCAGAGGCAAGAGCAGCAGGTTCACATTCCAGGCCTTCCATGCTGTGTGGCCTTGGCTGAGCCTTGTCTATCTCTGGGCCTCAGTCTCCCCATCTGTGAAACAAGGGGGGCAGGCTTGAGTACCTCTCAAATTTTTTCCTTGGAAACCCCCTGGAGATCTGGGAGGCACAGTCCAGGAAGGCCTCCAGTGGAAGCAGGTCTTTAAAGCCTTGTGTTTTACTTTAAAATAAATTAGGCTTTTGCATTAGATTCTGCAAGTCTTTACTATAAGAATGTCTTTTCCAAAAAGAAGCAAATCAAAACAATATTCTAGTAAAACAGCCCTCCCCAAAATATTTCAACAAAATCAATTTTCCAGAAAAAAAAAAAGCAGTATGCTTAGCTTGGGGCTCTATTTCTCTGTTTCTGTGCACAATACCCTCACTGTTTGAGGACCAAAGGGTCAACTTTCTTTTAAAATGTATTTATACATTTTTAAGCGGAGGAGGAGTAATGCATGAACATGGTAGAAATAACAATATAAAGCAGAAAGAAACCCTGGGCGTAATGTAAAAGCCTCCCTCCACCCCTCTCAGCCTTCCTGGAGGCTACAATACACATGGATTCCCCCGTGTTTAAAGCACACAAGTGGCGGCACACTTCACCCACTATTCTGCACCTTGCTTCTTCCTTCCCAGTGGATTTCGTCCTTCCCAGTACACCTCATTCTGTTACAGCTGCCTCATCTTCCTTTCTATGAATGCAAGATTTAGTCAGTCCTCCTCTACTGATGGATATCGGTGTTTCCATGTTCGCGGCTACAAGCAACGTGGCAGCATATCTATAGACATGTGCAAGCATTTCTGTAGATAAATTCCTAGAAGTGGAAGTACAGTATCAAAGGAATATGCATTTTATATTTTCATAGGTTCTGCAAATTGCTCTTCCAAAGAGGCTGCACCACAGCAAGGTGTGAAAGCTGCTTTGCCCAGGCTCCTCCAGAACATTTTCACTAATGAGAAACTTTCCCTAACATCGCCACCTGCTGCCCACACTGGGAGATGCAGCCTTCCTATACCCAGTACAGGACTGCTTCCAGAATGATGGAGGGTCCCTCGTCGGCATCTACATAGACTCCCCTGGGGTGTCTATACAGGGGAAAGGGTACTGGAGAAACCCAATCTCTCCTGGAGAAGCAACTGGTACAGGGATATTTATTGAGCTCCTACTATATGCCAGGTGCTTGACACACAAGATTTTGTAATCAGACCAGGTTTCCATTTGCTAGTTCTGCCACCTGCCATGTGTGTGTCTGTGACAAGTGACTTCACCTCTCTGAGCCTCAATTTCCTCATCTGCAAAATGGGGATAATTAATATTATTATCTCCCAGCATTGATGGCAGGATTCGATAAGATAATGAGTTGCCTCTAAAAGATGACAAGGGACTCAGAAAATGCAAATGACTGGTGAAACACAAACAGATGTTCTATCACAGTAGTCAAGAAATGCCACATTAGGCCAGATGCCCTTTCTTGCCCATCGTATTGGAACGATTTTAAAGACCGATAGCCATTTGACAAGGCTGTGGGAAAATGTAAATTAAAACAATGCATTATTCACCTCTGCCCATCAGACCGTCAAACAAATGGAAAGACTGATAACATCTGGTGGGAAAATAAGCAGACTCATTACCTTTTGGTAGGCATACGAATTGCTCCAAGATTTTGGAAATGATGTGGCAGTAACTAATAAAAATTTTAGTGTGTATGCTCTTTGACCTGATAAACCCACTTCCAGAAAACTGTCTGAGAGAAATAAAAGCAGGATATTGTAGAATTGATACAAGTATATACTATAATAGCAAAAAAATTAAAAAGGAAACAATATATATATACATTGGAGAGGGATGGCTGACTAAATACTGGCTCAGCCATGCAAGGGTTAGAAAGACGTCTGTATTTTTCTGCTAATTTCATATCCTTCTATTTTGCTGCATTTTTTTAAATTGTTTGACTTGATTTTAGCATTAATTTTCTGGGGTTTCTAGGTATAGTAGCAGATCATTTGCAAATAGAGATAGCTTTACTTCTTCTTTACCCATTCGTGCTCCTGTTATTGATTTCTCTTGTCTAACTGCATTGGCTATTACCTCTACAAGATGTTTGTATTGGCAAGGAAAAAAGTTCAGTTATATTGTTAGGTTTTTAAAAAAAAGCAAGTTTCAAATAATGAATATGATATAATTCTTTTTAATAAACCCACAGAGAACCATTCTAGATTCAAGATCAGGCAGAACTGAGATGAAAGAAGTCGGTACGGTGCCTACCTCTGGGGGTTGGATATTGACTGAGAAAGAGACAAAATGTTTATATCTAGATCTGACCTGTGCACTAAAGATATGTGTGCACCCCTGTATGTAAAAAAAGAAAAACCTCTTAAATATAGAAAACAATAAAAATAACATACAACTTTCCATGTGTATGTTTGTGTGTATCTGTGTCTGTTTATTTTTTTTTATTTTTTATTTTTTATTTTTATTTTTTTAAAGATTTTATTTATTTATTTATCGCCCCCTGCTGCTTGTGCTCGCTGTGTCCATTTGCTGTGTGTTTTTCTGTGTCTGCTTGTCTCCCTTTGTTGGGTCGTTCCGCTGCATCAGCTCACCGCGCCGCACGGGCTGACTTGCCTTCACCAGGAGGCCCCAGGAATCAAACCCAGGGCCTCCCATATGGTAAACGGGAGCCCTATTGATTGAGCCACATCCGCTTCCTCTGTGTCTGTTTAGAGAAAGCTCTGCCAGGATATACTCCAAGCTAATAACAGTGATTACCTCTGTGGAGGGGAGTGGGAGGAACTTTTATAATTCCCTCTATATTATTCTCTGTGGCTTGAAATTTTTATAATTAACGTGAGCAATGTATACATTTTTAAAAAACAACTAAAATCTTAAAACAAGAAAAGAAACACAATAAAAGATTCCCAGGCCCCATTCCCAATGTGCTGAATCAGAATTTCTACCAGGAACTCTAGCTCTGGTCCAAGCCCTGCCTCCCCATCACTATGCTCTTGCATACCTCCAGTGACAGGGATCTTACCACCTCACAGGGCAGTAACAGTAATAGTCCTTCCTCCTATGTTGCCCCTGGCTCCTTCACCTTGTGCTTGGACTCTCCCTCTGGGTCTTTCTGTCAGCCCCACCACCCAGTGGGGCCCCCATGGTGCTTACCCACTGACAGGGAGCCACGTGCCAGTTTGGGAAGCAGCAAGTCGAGCTGGCGGAAGGTGTGGAAGATGTCGGCCGAGTGGACGCGATCCTGGGCCTGGCTTTGATGGGTGCGTGGCAGTGCCTCAACTCCATACAGGGTTAGGTACCCAGCTCTGTGGGCAGCAAACAGGAGAGAGTCAGGGGTTCCTCCTTGGACAGGCCTACTCCAGCCAAATCCTCCCATGGCAGCCTATCAGCTTTTCTTCATTCATATACCTAACATCTGATGAGCACCTACTATGTGCCAGTACTGTGCTGGGCATGGGGGAGACAGCAGGGAAGAAAACAAACAAAAATCTCTCTCCTCATGGAGCCGACACTCCAGTCGGGTGAGATGGACAACAGACGGGAAATGAATAAAACGTGTAGTACATCAGATGGCGCTCAGTGGTGTGGACAAACAGAAAGCTGGGAAGCAGGATGGGAGGGTGGGAGTGCAACGTTAAATATGTGGTGAGGAAGGGGCTCGTATTGAAGCTGAAACCTGAAGGATGAGAAGGAGCCAGACTGGGAAGAGCAGAGGGAGGGGGTCCAAGGCTGAGGGAACAAATATCTTGAGGCAGGAAGGAGACAGAAGGGCTGGAGAGCAGAAAGAGGGCTGGTAAGGCTGGAGCCGAGTGGGTGAGGAGGGCAGAGGGACGAGAGGCAGGGGCAGATCAAGAGAAGGGGCGCCTACCCCTGGAGAGTGATTCAGGGCAGGCTTCCTGGAGGAGGCAGGTGCAGAGCTGAGACCTGCAGGATGAGCAGGGGGAGGAAGAAGGGAAAGGTGTAAAGGCTGGGAGCCAAGGGGGCACCCGTGGCCTGGCTGGAGAGCTGCCAGGTGTCGTGCATCCAGGGGCCTGGAGCTGGAGTGGGAGGGGGAGGGGCTGGAGGGGTCTGGGAGTTGCCAGGGCTGGACCTGAGGGCAGAGGTCTGAGCAGGCAAGGGACAGGGCCTGGACAGGTGTGGAGAAGGGGTGAGACACGTGAGCATGTGTGCATGCACACACACACACCCTAACCCTCATGCAAGAACGCTCTCAGAGGAAATGTCTTTGCCAACAACCACTTTTTTATGCTCCAGGAGTCCAGCCCAAGACTGGCCTCACTGACCACAGTCCCAGAAGGAAACCACAGGGTTTAACTTTTTCCACATGGTGGGAGGGGCTGTAGCATCCTCAGAGAGATGCCACTGAAGCCCTCAAATGCTCACCACCTTGAGGCCTCCCTAGTTCCTGGATCTCCCAAGAGAGGGGTTTTCCCAGAGCAGGAGAGGGTGGGAGCAGGAATGAGGAAGGATGGGGCCCAGAAGCCTGTCCAGTCCCCATTCAGTCCCTGCACACGCACAGAGCAAGCATGTGCCAGGCCCTTAACAAATGTTCACTGGATGGATAGATGATGGGCAGATGGATGGATGCAGGATGGGTGGATGGATGGATGGATGGTAGGACAAATGGGGAATGGACAGGTAAAAGGATGAAGTATGGAAGGATGGATGAATTGTTAGAACTTGATCCTGAGAATACTAACCTTGGAAGAAAATTATAGGGTATCATGATTTGGACCTCAAAGCCATTCTGGCTTCTGTCCCATCTTCCCCCTGCATCCCATTCACCTCCCCTCATCCAGTCTTGGTTTCCAGGGATGGAGAACTCACAACCTGCCGGTCTCACTGGACTAGGAAGAAGCAATCCTTCCTTCAGAACAACTGAACACATCCAGAGTCAAGCCCACCAGCCCTGCTGGTGCCTCTGCATCCACCCAGGATTCTCTCCCTCTTCTCCTCCAAGCACAGAAAGCCCTGGGCCCCCTCTTCTTCAGATGAACTCGCTCAGTTTCCTTAGAGGAACTCGCTCAGCTTCCTTACGGCCGAAGTTGTAAAGGGGCAACCCACACACTGGATTAGGTCCACAAATGTGTTTTGTTTGGTCAGGACAGTTTTCCTAAAACTGATATTTAAAATTGGGGGAAGTTCACACAAAAACCTGGGTTCATCTTGAATAAGGAGAGGATCTGGCCACTCTGGGCCCGCAGTCCACCTGGCACCTGTGCAGCAGCTGAGTGGCGCTGCCCATTTAGACAGGCTCAGGCCGCCGGCTCACCTGTTCCTGGTAGTGCCCTGTGGTGTCACCAGTCACCATTTATCAACACACTTGCAGGGCTGTTTGTCCTAAAGCAAAGAAGCATTTCCCTGTACATACATTTCTACCCAAAATAGGAAACGAAAAATAAACCAAGAAGGCCGCGCGGTTCCACACTGCAGAAGTGAAGGCCCTTCTCACGGCTATGCAACGAATAACTGCATTGTAAATACTCAAATGACCCATAGGTGGCGCTAAGGCCATTAAAACAATAAGGCAGGGATGGGGCTGGGTACCGGCAGAGAAGGGTGCCAGGAAAGTCCTCTCTGAGGAGGGGGCTCTTGACAGGAGACTTGGAGGAAGTGAGGCGGGAGCCGGGCAGACATCTGGGGAAACAGCCTTTCCAAGGCCGGAGCGTGCCTGGCCAGTTCATGGGCAACGAGGTGGCAGGTGTGACGGGAGGAGAGAGCAGGTGGAACCAGGGTGGGAAGTGAGGGAGCCACGAATGTGCCGTGGAGTGAGACGGGGTGGACATGTAACAGGTGAGAGGTTACGCAGCGGCATCTCATGGTCTGAGGCCATGGGAACCTGCACCTCCAGATCCCTGTCCCTGTCACACAACGTGCCCCACCTAAGCCCATTCCCTTCCTTTACTGGGGGCTGCAGATGGCGATGACTAAGACAAGGAGTCAATACTTAGGGGAGGGGCAGGAAGGGCGGAGAAGGCTGCCAAACCCGGAAGTAGGAGAGCCAGCCCCAGCCCCAGGCTGCAAAGACGCAGGTACGGAGTTGCAGGTATCGATTTGCACCTGCCTCTCCTGTGCTGTGCCTGCTGTTACCATGGAGCCTAAACAGACCCAGCCGCTACCACCTCACCCTGGCCTCCCCCAACCCCACTCCTTCCTTGCTGACCTCTCTGCCTGTCCAAGGACACAGAGTGGTAGAAGACAGGAGACGTGGGAGGTGCCTTGCTGGGTGGCTTTAGCTGCCCATCTCTGGAAGCCACAGGACAAACTAGTCTCT
>JAQZBX010086419.1:0-12998 GCA_029593785.1 Cabassous unicinctus | reverse complement strand
CCAATTTTTTTTCAGGGGACAAATTGGTTATAGATTTCATCACTTCCAGAGGTGATAGGAAGAAAATATTTGGACTGACTGTAAATCTTACCTCTTATGAGCTAAGTTCAGCAAATTGATGACTCTCAATGAAGTAGGTTTTCATATCTTCAACTATAATTTTCTTAGAAGATAACTCAGATTACGGCCAGACAAAACCTGCAAACAATACTTCATTGTGATTTATTGATGCCTTCTATCAGAGTAGGTTATGAAAAGTGGAGAGTTGATTGAGAAAGTGGACTCTCCCTGTGGCCCAACTTCAATGATTCTTCCCAAGAAGCAAAAGGTTAGACAAAAAACATGGTCTGTGGCACAGGAGGGTGGGTGTGATAAAATAAAGTGGAAGAGTCTCAGTTCAGTTCCTGAAAACTCCTTGATGAAAGAAACTGTTCCTCTGCTGTGAAAGAGAAATGCCTTTGAGGTCAGCTCAATTCCCACAAGATCTCATTTGGAAAAGGATAAGTTTACTGTTTTGCTTTTTACTGCATTGGATATTTATAGTAATTCCCCCAAAAAAAGTTTAAAAATTTCTAAGGAAACTTTTAGCCTCATTAACTCCTAGGAAACCCTTACTTCCAACTCAGTCCTGAAGGATTATCCAATTAGCCTCCCAATTCAGACAATCCAAGGGCAAAAGCAAACCACGGGGCCAATTAGGTAAACTTGAACTCACTCTGAATTGCAGGCTAAGAAATACCATTCCCTTCTCCATATAATTTGTTTAAGCCCATATCTTCTAGAGCAGGGATTTTTAAACATTTTGTTCCATGCACCCCTTTGCCAGTCAGGTGAAATGAATATTATTGTAATTTATTGCATACATTCACAAGTGAAGAAAATGCTAGAATTCAGTTAGAGGTCATAGAAAATAAAGATAATAAGTTGATTTTTTCAATTCAAGTTCATGAACCACCTGAAACCTTTCCATGGACCCCTTGGTTGACAATGGACGCTTGTTAAGAGCCCTTGTTCAAGAGGCATGAATGTCTTTGAAACCAGTTAAAGGAACAGAGGTGAAATAAGTGTGGTAGACATGAGTCCTGGCCTCAAATCTTACCCACTGTGTTAACTGAAGTAAATTTCTTAATCCCTTTAATTTTCAATTTCCCTTTTAAAAAATACCTAGTGATAATAATTATTTACTTATTTTAACATTATTAATATTAACATTCCATTTCTTATTCCATTTGTATGTCAGTGTAGAAAAGATGATAGGTGAGTGAAATAAAAGATAAAAGAATTATTGAATAATCATCTTTTATATATTATTTAATTTTTAAGCTTATGTCTGAGAGTATGTGCTCTTCTACTTTCAGGGAAGAAAGTTTGAGTTCTGCTTGTATTTGTGTTTGCAAGCTATTAAAGATGGGAGAGTTCACATTATGAAATTACTTTCCTAAATGGGAGAACAAATTACTAATCACAGTTTAGACCCTAGAATTTAACTGCTTTGCAATATACACCTGCTAAGTACCTTCAATGAGAATAAATTGAAAGGTTGGGTTCGGGATGGGTAGTGAGAGGTAGGATACAGAAATGGATATGGGAGAATGGCATAAGTAAATTGTACCATGCTTTGCATTTTTACTGAAGTACTTAATGGCAACCAGCAGACCTAAGTGCACAGAGAAACACCTTTAATAAAATTATGCCCCAACATCTACCTTTATTGTTAATAAAAGATTTGAATAATCTTGAGGTATATTTTCTGTAATTTATTTAAAGTCTCAGAGCTTCAACTTCCTTATTAATTACATGAGAATAAGAAAACTTAGCTTTCAAAATTATTTGTAAAGATGGAAAGAGAAAATATATGAAAGGAAATTTCCCTGGCTCAGAAAAAGTTCAGAGGAAATGTTTATATGTTTTAATCTTCCTTAAATATGTGGAATTGAGGCCAAGGGAAGGAAAATACTTCACTTAAGCTCACACAGCTAAATAGTAACCCAACTGAGCTTAGAATCCAAACTCTTAATGACAAGTCTAAAGCACTTCACATTTAATAAATAAGGTACTAATGTCATAAGCTTCCTTAGCCTAAGAAATAAGAACAGCCAATGAATGAGCCTTTGCATGAAACTTCACATTAAAAGACCCTAAACAAACTCCCAGTTCTGAGGGAATGATCAAGCTTCCCAGTTCTGATGGGAAAATTAAGTAGAGAGAAATTCCAAGGGCAATCAATTAACAGCCCATTGGCAAGAAAATGAGTCAATGATCCTTTGCATTTACTTCAAGCTCTGAGGTGAACTAACCATGAGTTCTCATTAAATAATCATTGCAGACTAAATACCTGGACTATCTAATTGGAGTCCAGGTTTTGAGAAAGCAATGCTGGAGTTTTATTGAAACAGTTAACCATGGCCATTCAAGCACAGAAAATATAGAAACAGGAATAAATAACAAATGAGGTTTGTGCTATTTGGGGTTTTGATCCATTTCTATCTTATGTGTAACTATAGGATAAATTAATGCCCTACTTTAAACACTGTCCGATAAAGTTGTTGTCACTGAGATGAGATTTCCAGAGAATAATTAAGAAATACTGACCTGATTGACTTAGAAATGTGGTTAGTGGACATATTATATAAACATATATGGATCAAAAATTATGACAACCACAATAAAGTGGGAGGTACAGGTGGAGAGAGTTGTTTTTTCCTTTCTTGTGTACTGTTGTTTCTCAGAGAATATAAAATAACTACATAGAAGATAACAGGACTACAGTACACACCATACCTATGACCACACTATTGGGCACAATAACAAATTTATCACATTAGCGGTAAGTTTTAACAAGGCTGCAAGTTACAAAAATAGTGATTAAATTCACTGTGGTCACAGAAGGGAAATCTCAAAGCCAGGAAAAGCTGTGTTGAAGTCCATCCCCAGAGTGGCAAACAAAATATTAAACTTCCATCCTGGGGAAATCCTGCTATTCTCTCAAATAAAATGGCAAAAATCTCTGGAATATATAAGCCATCCATAATAAATATGCTAAGCCCTCAATATTAATCCTTGTACTTATGAAACTTATTCCTGCAAAAATGAAACAGACTAATTATAATTAAGGCCTAAGAGTTACCTCCTGAAAACCTCCTTGTTAATCAAATATGGCTTCTTTTTAAGCCAAACTCTGCATGACTGCCAGGGATGAGGGATTATTACCAAGTATTAATCAGTGATATTTTTGAAAAAAGACCTTCACCAGAAGGGTGAAACATTAAATAAAGAATAATTTTTATGGATAAAAGATTTCAAAGTAAGTTGGGAGTTCATTCCAAAGGTTATGCTTATTCAAATCTCAGGAAGATTTCACTAACTGCCACAATAAACAAATCCTCAAACAGCAGTTGCTCCTTCAGGCTCTAGGGACATCTGGACACCATAGGCAAGGCATACAGCCTCATGAAATCAGCACCCCATAATTGGGTCTTAATTTGGAATGTAAGATAATCTATATTCCCAATATAACATAGGTCTACTCATTTATAATTTCCTGAATAATGATTTCTCTGCTTTTTAAAACTTGAAAATACAATTTTCAAAACATTTGTTAAAAATATCTCTCAGAGACTTAAAATTTCAGATTGTTCATACACTTGTTAAGTCCTGAATCCCAGAAGACTAGTGGCCAACTCCTACTCTCCAGTTCTTCACACTTGCCTTAGACAACTAACAAAATTAATTTGCTGGACAAGTCCCATTCCAAAAAACAAGGAGTATCTACAAGTTCAGACAAAAAAATTTCTTTCGTTTGCCCCAGAATAAGTCCCCTTTCAGCCTGAGAATTCACAGTGGACATTATCCCTAATCCCTAAAGACTGAGGAATGAGCAAACATAACGGGAGTGAATAACCACAGATCAAGTAGATTTATTGTAAATGTTGTAATATCTTGTGTTAATGTAAGAACTTGTAACATTCATAAAAACATAATGTTTGTTATGGGTTCAGAAGGGAAGAGATGGATGAATAAGTAGAACACAGGGCATTTTTAGGTCAGTAAAACTCTTCTGTATGATACTGGAATTATGGATACATGACTTTATATATTTAACAAAGTCTGTAAAACTGCACATCACAAGATGTAAACCATAATTTAAACTATAAACTTTGGTTAATAACAATGCTTCAATATCAATTATAGCAAGTGGACCACACTAATGTGAGATGTTACTAACAGGAAGAACTATGTGTGTGTGTGTGGGGGAAGGGGTATATGGGAACTCCCTATACTTTTAGTGTATTTTTATGTAAATATAAAAATTCTCTAGAAGCAAAGTTTAATGTTATTTTAAAAATATATAGATTGGATACAAGATCCTTCTCAAGACAAAATTACTCAAGCAATCAGACATGTCCAGCTCATGATGGTCATATTCTCAGCGGCTTACGGATGGCCACATGATGATCAAAGTCCATGAGGATGATCATAATCTCATCATTCCTTGATTTTTTTTTACACACTTTTTTCTATTATTTTAAAAGAAGTCTTAGATTACATAAATGTTGAATCGAAAATTTAGGGAATTCCCACAAACCTCACCTCCTCCCCCATTAACAAAACCTTTCATTAGTGTGGTACATTTGTTACAATTTAGGAACACACACTGAAGTATTGTTACTAACCATGGTCTAGAGTTTACATTATGGTTTACACTTTGCACTGCACAACTTTATAGGTTTTGACAAAATCTGTTATGGCCATTATCCATCATTGCAATGTCATGCAGACAAATTCCTCTGTCCCCAAAATGCCCTGTGTTGCACCTATTCTTCCCTCTCCCTCCCCTCAGAATCTCTGGTGACTGCTGCCTTCATATCAATATTACAAGTCCTTTCATTACTAGAATAATATTAGTTTACTTTAGTTCAAATTTGCATTTCCACATAATGTGTGTTTATTATTCAATCTTAAGGATATTGGATGGTGATACTTATTCTGCTTCAGTTTGAGAGGGGGATTAGATCCCATGGGGCAGATGAATGGAACTGTCTTCCTTGCATTTGTGCATGCTCACTCTTTTATGGGATGGGTGTTGTCCATCATAATCCCTTTGTTAGTTGTTCTGGGTGAGTCCAATGAATTGGAGAGTAGGTGTTGGCTGCAAATCTCCTGAGAGTCAGGGTTCAACTTGCATATCAACAGCCAGAAGATTTAGGACACATATTTAATGGACATATTGCTAAGTATAGGTTCAAATAAAAGAGGAATAATAACCATGTATAGGAAAATTATAAATGAGTCCAATTACAATACATTGGGGGGATAGGTTATCATATATTATGAAGTAAGGCCCACTGATGGGGTGCTGAAATCCTGGGGTTGCCTACATTGTCTATAATGTTCATATCTGTCTAGAGCCCTCAGGAGCACCCCTATTTTAGGCACTGTTTACTGCAGCAGTCAATGAGATCTTCTTAAGTCATGCATGAAGTTAACCTCTGGAATGATGTCCCAACTCTCTATGAAATCTCCTAGCCATAAAAACTCATTTGTATTTCATTAATATTTCCCCCTTTTGGTCAAGGTCTTTTTCCAAATGCATCACCAGTTGGTGCTTAGTAATAATCCATTGGTGCCAGGGAGGTTCATACCCAGGAGTAATGTCCCTCACTGGGGAGAAGGTAATATGTTTATATGCTGAGTTTGGTTTAGAGAAAGTCCACATTAATGCAACAATGATGATTTCAGGAGGTAACTCTTAAGCAATATATAATACTAGACTAAGCTTCAATTTCACAATAACAATTTTTTTTAGTACAAATACCAATATCAAGGGTTGCTAGGCACTGCCTATGTACTCTAGGGATTCTTGCCACTCCATTAGAAAATGTAACAGGACATCCCAGGATAGGATTTCAATATTCTTTCAGTTATTGTGTGGGTCACCACACAATGAGACAACAGTCCGTGACCACTTGAACACATTCATATTACATAGAGACATGCCCCACGTGTATTCCTCTTCATACATGCCCCCGCCACTGTCACCCGCATCTGCCACAGTTGAGACTCTTCTGCAATTCAAAACCTCCCCAAGAACAAAGCCAAAAAGAAAATATTTTAAAAAATAAAAAAAATAATGCATATATTAATTTTTAAAAATCTTTTTTGCTTTCTGTCTTTCATTCCCATAAGGTCTATGATGTTCTTGCATCTCAGGGGCTTACAGATGGCCACATAATGATCATATGCCATGAGAAGGAGCATAATGTCATGACATCCTGTCTTTTACTATTTTCTCTTTCTTATTCAATTCTTCTTGGTAGATTTTGTGTTTCTAGGAATTTGTCCATTTCATCTAGGTTATCTAATTTTTTTGTGTATTGGTTGGTGTTTATAGGATTCTCCTACCATCCTTTTTATTTCTATGGTGTCAGTCATCATGTTCTCCATTTCTTTTTTTATTTTAGTTATTTGTAAACTCTCTTTATTTGTGTATGTGAAGCTTTATCTTCATTTTATGGATATTTTCAAAGAACCAACTTTTAAACTATAATCTTTGTTATTCTTTCCTTCTTCTTTGCTTTCAGCTTAGTTTACTCTTTTGTTTTGTAGGTCTTCCATTTGTGAGTTTAGGTCTCCAATTTGATATCTTTTTTTTCTTTTAATATCATCTTGTAGAGCTATTAATTTCCTTCTATGCTCTGCCTACCTTGCATCTCTTGAGTTATGGGATGGTGTGTTTTTGTTTACATTCACCTTAAGATATTATCTAATTTCCCTTTTGGTTTCTTTTTCAACCCATTGGTTTTTTAAGCTTGGGTTAATTCCTACATATTTGAAAATTTTCCACTTTCCCATCTGTTATTATTTTCTAGCTTCTTGTATGAGTTCAATGTTTTAAAATTTATTTTGAGTTGTTTTATGATCTAAGATTTGATCTATACTGGAGAATGTTTCATGTGCACCAGAGAAGAATTTGTATTCCTCTGCGTTTGAGTGAAATATTCTATATATATCTGTTAGGTCTCATTGTAATTTAAGTTTTCTATGTCCTTATTGATCTTAAGTCTAGGTGTTACATCCATTATTGAAAGTAGTGTATTTATGTCTCCTAATATTGTTGTAGAACCTTCTATTCCTATCATCAAATCTTTCAATATCTACCTCATATAAATTGGAGTTCTATCATTAGGTTCATATATATTTATATTTCTTATGTCATCTTTTTTATTTGACTCTCAGTTTTTGATGTAAGGTATATTTTATCTTATATTTGTATAGATCCCCAGTTCTCTTCTGGTTATCATTGTGTAGTATATTGCACTCCATCTTTTCACTTTCAACTAACTTATGTCTTTGAATTTAAGGTGAGACTCTTCTAAACCGTGCTGAGGTCATGCTTTTTCAATCAATTTTGTTAATATCTCCCCTTTGACTGGAGCGTTTAATCCATTTACATTTAAAGTTACCACTGGCAATGGAGGACTTTTTACTGCCATTTTATTATTTCATCTTTTAAAGTCTTAGTCTTATACCATTTTGTCACTAATCTTTGATTAATGTTTAATTTCATATTTATTTTGACTTTTTGTAGTGTAACATTGAGTCCCCTTTCATTTTGTTCATATATTTTTCAGATGTCTTTTTATGGTTGTCATTGCATATAAATATAACACCCTGAATCTGTAGCAATCATATTTGTTTTGATGTCAACTTACATTCAATAGCATATACAAACACTGACCCTATACTCCTTCACTGCTCCAACTTTTTGATTCTTTGCGACAGTTTGGGGTTCTTTTTTGAATCCCAAAAAGAAAAGATTATCTTTTTCAATGAATCCATTATTGTGGGTGGGAGACACTTTTGATTGGACTATATTAGTAAGTGTGACTTTAGCTAAGTCTCCACCCTCTTGCTGGGTCTTATATAAACAGAGACACATGGAGAGACACACACAGAAAAAGGGAGATATATTATTTTTGATGCTGCCATGTGAGAAGGACATGAGAATACCTAGCAGTCAAAGCTTAAGTATGAAATCCCCAAGAGGCTGGGCCCACAGAGCAGCTCATGGGTGAAATGATGAGCAAAATGCATGAAAGCACACATTGGGAAGAAAGCAGAGCAGATGAGACTGAGAAAAGAACCTTTGAAAGAGACAAGTCCTATACCTGGTTGCCCACAGCTGAGTTCTGGGAGACCGTAGGGTAAGTCAGGGACTTCATCAGAGACCAGTGGCCATCTTGCTTTACCATGTGACAGGACCCCAGGATCACCAGTAGCTAACATGGGTGAGAAAACATTTCTGCTGATGTCTTGATTGGGACACTTCATGGTCTCAGAACAATAAGATTTTCCCCTAAAAATGTCCCCACTTTAAAAGTCAACCATTTCTGACACTTTGCATCTTCAACTTTGTGGCAAACTATGATATACTTGTTAAAATAATATCTTTATACATAGCATGTCCCAAACCAAAGAATTATCACTCTTTTCATTCATTTGCATTTTACAACCTATATGAAAAATGGGGCTGCATACCAAAAAGTACAATACAATAATACTAGCATTTATAATTACCCATTGTGGCAGTTTCAGATTATTTATGATTTCCAAAAAGAGAGATTATGTTTGTAAACTGGTCAGTTCTTCTGGGCGTGATCCCCTTTGATTGTATTAGATTCAGTTGAGACTTCAAATGAAAAGTAGCAATTTAAAGAGATCATACTACTCAACAAAAAAAGAAAAAGTATCCAATTAATAAATGGGCAAACAACTTGAAAAAACAACTGCCCAAAGAAGAAATACAAATGGTGAAGAAACATATGTAAAAATGTTCAACATCATTAACTATTAGGGAAATGCAAATCAAAACTATAGTGAGATATCATTTCACATCTATTAGACTGGTCACTATTAAAAAGTAAGAAAACTCAATGTTGGATATGATGTGGAAAGTTAGGAACACTAATTCATTTTTGGTGGGAATGTAGAATGGTATAGCCACTGTGGAGGACACTGACAGTTCCTAAGGAAGATCAATATAGACTTGCCATGGGATCTGGCAATACCATTGCTAGTTATGTACCCAGAAGAACTGAGGGAAATGACACCAATAGACATCTGCACAGCCATGTTCATAGCACTGTTATTCACAATATCCGAAAGCTGGAAACAACCCAGGTGTGGATTAACAATGAATAGATAAATAACTTGTGGAGTATATACATGATGGAACATTATGCAACAGTAAAGAGAAATGAATTTGTGAAACATGACAACATGGATGAACCTGGAGGACATTATTTTGAGTGAAGCAAGCCAGACATGAAAGGCAGAAACTGTATGATTGCCCTATTACAAAATAAATAGATTTTGTGAAATATGAATATGGGAAGAATTGCATATATAAGACCATTTTTCTTTCAAACTGAACAAATATAGGTTAATACAATAAAATGTTAATATTAGGGAAAAAAACATTATTCTAAGTGAAGAAGACCAGACAGAGAGTACTACATATTATATGATTCCATTTATATAAAATGTAAATATATATCAGTTTATAAAGATGAATTGAGATTAGTGGTTATGTAGGTGTGAGAAAGGAATGCTAATGGGTATGGAGTCTCTTTTTTGGAATAATTAAATTGTTCAAATTTTTTTATATGATGAAGGCACATTTTGATTATATTAAAAGACATTGATATACACTTTGGATAGACTCTCCAGAAACAGAAGCTATGAACAGTGGGGGGAAACATAAAGAGATTGAGAGGTGAGGAATTTTCTTGTTTGTTTGTTTTTTGTTTATTATTATTACCATTGAAATAATGAAAATGCTTTAATAATCTTTGAAGTGATGAATGCAGAACTATGTGATTATAGCAAATACCATTGGTTGTACACTTTGAATGAATTGTATGCTTTATTAATATGTATCAATAAAATTGATTTATTTTTTTTTTAAAGAAGTAAGTCTGTCTGGTGTCATCAAGGAAGAAGTATGCCAGTGTGAGTGGAGAAAGGAGAATGAATGAATGTGCATAAGTCATAAAGAGGCCAAAGAGGCTACAGAAGGTCAAATCATAGTAAGGATTTTGGCTGTTAATATGAATGAAATGGAGGAACTTCAGAGTTTTATACAGGGAAGCAGCCTGACTTAAAACACAAAATACTCGATTTTAATTTGATAATTTTAACAATTTTAACATAACATAAGGAGAGAAGTTGAATCTCTCAACTTTGTTTTCCTAAACACATTTGTCCAGTGGAATCTCAATTTATCTTAATTAATGAGAGATAAAGGTTTCCTAATCTTCACTTTTCTTTCAGGAATACTTATGCACTGTGGTGATTTCTAAAATACAAGAGAAAGGTTTCTCCCCTCTACCATCTTAACTTCATCACCATTTCTCCTTTCTCTACTGCTTTTCACTTTAATCCCTAATCTTCCTTTTCTTCTATATAGCAATGACAAACTTGTGATATGGTAGGTTGCTTGTTGATAGTTTGGCATAAATCAGGAAATTATTGCCTCTTGGTCAATAGGACTTTCACCTTGAGAGGTTTTCCAGTAAAAATATGGACATAAATTAAGTCTTCAATACTTTTATGACAGTCTGAACATCAGTGAGCACAGTTAACCCCAGCCATGCTCTCAAAGCCTCCCAAAGTGGCATTACATGATTTTCTCTGCTGTAGTTCAGATTTCCATTGGAAGTGCAGTCTTCTATAGAGAAACAATCTTCATCATTTTGTTCTCCAGCAATGGACAGGCTAATGTTGCCCCAAATTATTAACAGTACATGGATTAAAATATAAGTTTAATGAGCTGCCATGAAAAATACAAATCAAGAATACAAAAATGTTTATAGCAAATCCAATTAACAGATGATAAAGAGAAAGTAAAGCAAAACAAAAATATGTATAAAACATAGAGATATAAAGTCATAGACACAATGCAATCTGGCTCACAAGCTGCAATGCAAAGAATAGAAAGGGAGTAGACTTCGGCTTCCATAAATCTTCTTGTATTTGATGTTTCATCACTCCATGGTATATCAGGTTAAACTAAAATGGAGGTGAGTGCCTTCTGCTCATTTTGCTTACTTCTCCCAAAATTCTAGCTGGAGAAGATGCATTTCTGCATAAGGATAAGAACATTTTCTCTTCTCTCAATCAGAATTTGCTAGTGGATTCTTCCATTCTGCTGCTTCATGTCAAATTTTGCTGCATCATAACTTCTCATGGCATTTTTTAACTTCTGCATTCCTCAGAGTATAAATCAAAGGATTGAGTAAGGGAGTACCAATACTGTAAAATTATGTCA
Source organism: Cabassous unicinctus (assembly GCA_029593785.1). Taxonomy (NCBI): domain Eukaryota; kingdom Metazoa; phylum Chordata; class Mammalia; order Cingulata; family Chlamyphoridae; genus Cabassous; species Cabassous unicinctus. The sequence goes on along the minus strand of JAQZBX010086419.1, from coordinate 1,669 downwards.
CCATCTGGTCCACTGGAAATGTGGTTGAAGGGTGAGTGCATGTGAATACACATGGAACAAAGAATAAGGTGACCACAATTATGAAAGAGGTGCAGATGGAGTGGGCTTTCTTGCTTCCTTCTGCACTCTGGTTACACAGAGAATATAAGATTAAAATATAGGAGATTATCAGGATTATAAAACTCACCATGCATATGGCCCCACTATTAAAGACTATGAGTAGATTTATGACACATTTGTCCATGCAGGCAAGTTTCAACAGAGGTTGCAGATCACAGAAATAGTAGTCAATAACATTAGGGCCACAGAAGTGTAATTTCAAAGCCAAAACAATCTGTGCTAAAGAATGTATACCTGATCCCACCTAGGCCAGATTCACTAACACACCACAGATATGTCTGCTCATGATGGTTGTATGTCACAGTGGTGTACAAAAAGCCACTTAGGGATCAAAGGACATGAGGATGAGGACCAAGGTCTTCATGCACCCCTAGAAGTGTAGTATAAAGATCTGGGTGAGGCATTCATTGTAGGTGATGACTTTCTTCTCAGATAGAGTATCTGTTGTGGAAAGAAAGGCATCAGAAAATGATAAGTAGAAAAGGAAGAAATATATGGTGATCTCAAGCATCTGTCTGTATCTGATGGTCATCACAAGTAAATTCACAACCAGAGTTGCAAGGTAGATAAACAAGAAGACCACAATCACTATTTCCTTCTTTTGAACACCCTGTGTGAACCCAAACAAAATAAAGTCTTTCACACTGCTATTCAGATCCATGGTACAGTAGATGTAGAAAGGCACAGTTGAGAAATGTTTTATCTGCAAAGAAAATAGAGAAAGTTATGATTTGGCAAGAGCATTACTACTTTATAGTTCTAATTTCATGAGCACTATAATACAGTAATTCTAAAAGTTTATCATACATTTTAATTATATGGAATATTTTTAAAAATGCTGATGCCCATGCTTTAGCCATGGAGACTTCCTGGGTGGAAACAAGTTTTTTTCATGAAAAACAAAACCATCCAGGTGGTAAATTGTAAAGCCAAGGTCTGAGAATTGCTGACTTTGTTGTTGACATTAAGTAAGTCACTTTAGTAATTCAAAACGTTTTCTTCATGTGAAAATTTGAGATTCTAATAGATACTTTGTGTATATACATGTATATGATGTATATGTGCATAGATATTGCTCAATAACTGAAAACCAATATTATAATATAATTCAGAAACATTAAATTCAGAGATTCCCTCTTGAGACAAGTATTTCTTGATTTTGCTGCCAGTTTGCATTGATTAATCCTGAACTCTTAAGTATTTTGGATGGGTTAGGATTTAAAGAGTAATTATTTAACTAATTTTCATTTCATCATGGCGATAATTTTACCTTAATTTTCCATCAGCACACATGAGATGTTTAAATAAATCACTGAAGCTGGCATTATTGAGGGAAGTTTCTATATAAGTGAAGCAACTCATTATTTATATTAGTTGCATGGTATTTGGTTTTACTTCTTATGTATCCAACCTGATGTACTACTTCTTATATTCATATATTATAAATAATATCTTTACTCATATAGAATTTTCCTACCCCTATCTTTCAGAGGTTTTTAGTATAACTTTTTTTCCTCTTAAAAATACATTTCAGAATTGCTCTATCATA
>JAQZBX010086418.1:0-12998 GCA_029593785.1 Cabassous unicinctus | reverse complement strand
ATTCTTTGACACCGCTTCCTTCAAGAGAAGGTTCTCCGAGGATTCTGGGCCAACCATAGAGATTCTGTTGAAACCACTACAATGCAGCAGTTGTGATGGTACATAAATTCCTAGGCTGAAATTCTAGCCAACTGCCATTACCAACTGCCACCAGTGGAGGGTGCCATCTTGGCCCACTTGCCCTATGCCCTTCACTCACTCCTTCCTGTAGTTCTCAGTTTACATCCAGCATCATTGACTTTCAGCTGAAAAACTTCCGGAGGGCAGCTTAAAAACATTCCCACATATTCTTTGACATCTTTTCCTTAAAGAGATAGAATTTATGGTCCTCCCAGGATTCTGGGCCAATCCTAAGGACGCTGTTGAAACCATTACAATGTAGCAGTTGTGATGGTACATAAATTCCTAGGCTGAAATTCTAACCAACTGCTATTACCAACTGCCACCAGTGGAGGGCGCCATCTTGGCCCTCTTGTCCAGTACCCTCCACTCCTTCCTGTAGTTCTCAGTTTACATCCGGCATCACTGATCTTAAGCTGAAGAACTTCCGGGAAGCAATGTGTTTACGGGTTCTCCGGAGGCAAACTGTCTCAACTTTGTTCATGTGAACGCTTATTTCACTCCCAGTTTGGAAGGAGAATTTTGTGGGATATAGAATTCTGTGTTGACAGTTTTTTTTCTTTCAGCACTGGAAAGATTCTGCACCATTTTCTCCCGTTGTCGATGGGTTCTATTGAGAAGTCAGCCTCTTCTCAAAGCCCGTGACATCTCATCTGAATGCTGCCTAGTTTCTAACAAGAGGTTAGTCAACATTTAAATCATTGTTCCCCTGTCTATAATATGTTTTGATTTCACTGGCAATTTTGGTGGATACACATTTGTTAACTTTATTAAGAGTCTACATATTTCAAGTATATGTCAAATATATAGGATGCTAAAATATTTCAAAAGATTTATACCTGTTTTCAATCAAAATTATTTAATTTATATAAACTGATACTTAATTTGACTGACAATAACAACAAAATAAAGCAAAATTTAAAAGCTAACACAAAACTAACAAAAGACAAAAAAGTTTGTTTATTTAAACAAATTATATACAAGCTAAAATATTGAAAGCATTATCTCCAAGCAAAATGCCTAACTACTGAAACTTATTTTCTTCTAATTGCTGATCTAATTCTAATGTTGAGGGAAGCGGGTGTGGCTCAGTGGATAGAGCCCCCGTTTACCATATGGGAGGCCCGGGTTCGCGTCCCAGGAAGCGGGTGTGGCGCAATGGATAGAGCACCCGTTTACCATATGAGAGGCCCCGGGTTTGCTTCCCGGCGCCTTCTTGTGAGGGCAGGCCGGCTCGCACAGCGCCATGGGCTGATGCGGCAAGACCTCACAGCAAGGGGGAGATAAGCAGACACAGAGAAGACACGCAGCGAATGGACACAGCAGCACAAGCAGCAAGGGGGGGATAAATAAATAAAATAAATAAATCTTAAAATAAAAATAAATAAAATTCTAATGTTGACCTGAATAAGAATTGTATGAGAACAACCAAAACTGTTGATAAAGAAAATGACACTTGTAAAATATTTAATGTATATGATAATTATATAATGTCCAATCGCATTCAGCTTTGGCAAAGCATTTTATATGTACAGTAATTTGAATAAATATATAGTATAAATCAGAATCAATAGGGAAATGGACAAATATATAGAACTTAAGTGAAAGTAACAAGAAGAGATATGTATGTGGACTTAATAATTTTGGTATTTTAATTAATAATGAAATGACAGCCTGTTTAACAAATGGTACTAGTAGAAAGCACAAAAGGGTATATATATTTAAAAGTTTTAAGGACCAATAAGTTTATTAAACATGGTTAACATTTAATGTAAGTAAAATAAATAGATACTTTTTATATTCTTATCCTAGTACCAGATTATGGAAGGAGGTTAAAATATTACTCCCTTTTAGGAAAGAAATTTGACATTCAGCAAAATTTTAAATTTGCCTTCTAACACAGTAATTCCACTTCTAGGACTATATCTAACATAGCTTCTTACATATGTGCAAAACAGTGTTGGTACATAAATGGCAAAACAACAATTGTGAAATAAATTAAGGTATATCCAGCTTTAACAGTCAATCAGGTACATCTATCTATCCTTACAGAAAACATCTTCAAGACATCTTGCCAATAAAAAAAGGAAACTGTAGACTTTCAGATATATGCACAAATACATAAATATAATAGTTATGTAAATGTTTACTTATGTCTTCATTTGGTAGTATGCACATTTGATGGCTAATGGTTCTTTCTGCAAAGGGATTTGCATTTGCATTTTTGGAAATTCTGTGTTGAGCACATGTTGTATTTGTAATTAATAAAATAAAAATCAAAGAAATAGTCACATTTATGCCATATTACTTAAGGTTGTTTTGAAATATCTGTTATCCTATTTTTTGTCTCTATAGAATTGCCTTTTCTGGTCGTTTCACATTAATGCATTCATGAAATATGTGGTCTAATTTGTCTGGTTTCCTTCCACTCTCATGTTTTTGAGGCTTATCCATGCTAAATTGGAATGCCACTGTTAGATATACCACACATTGTTTATCCATTTACCAGTTGATGGAAATTTCAGTTCTTTCCACACCTTGACCATTATAAATTAAGCTTCTATTAATGTTTTTGTAGGAGTCTTTGTATGGGCATATATTTTCATTTCCTTTGGGCAAATACGTAAGAGTAGAAAGGCTGAATCATGTGGTGGAGGTATGTTTAACTTTTTTAAGAGACTGCCAAAATGTTTTCCAAAGTCACAGTACCATTTTGGGTTTCCACCAGCATTACATGAAGTTCCAGTTGCTCCACAACCTCACCAACATTTGGTTTTGTGACACTTTTTAATTTTAGCCTATAATAGGAATTGGTTGTGAATTTTATTTGCATTTCCCTGAAGACTAAAGATCCTGGGAACATTTTCACAGGCTTCGTGACTTTTCTTTAGTGAAGTATTTACTCAAGGCAATTGTCCATTTATTTAAACTTGTCTTCTTATTATTAATCTGGAAGAATTCTTTATATGTTCTGGATACAAGTCCTTTTTTCATATATGTGATATATATATGAATTGTTAATAATTTCTCCAAGTTTGTGACTTGCATTCTAATTTCTTAACATTTTGAAAGATAATTTATGTATTTGATAAAATAAAATTTATATATTTTTTACTTTTTGCATCCTGTGTAAGAAGTTCTTCCCTACACTGAGGATGCAAAGATTTTCTCCTATGTGTTTTATAGTTTTTATTTTTATATGGAGGTCTAAGATCCATTTTAAGTTGATTTATGTAGCATGAAATTGGAGTCAAAGTACATTTTTCCATATGGTTATTTAGTTGATACAGTACTAATTGAAGCATCACTTCTTCCATTAGATTAGTTAGGCACCCTTGTCAAAAACTAATTGACCATATTTCTAGAATTTCTATATTTTCCCATTGAATTCTTTTGTTATGCTAATATGATACTCTCTTGAATATTGGAGCTTTGTAGGAAGTCCTGAAATCAGGTAGTAAAAGTCATTCAATTTTTCAAATCTTTCCAGAACATTTTTCAAGTCTTTCCAGAACATGTTTGGGCTGTTATAGTTCCTTTGCGTTTCTATATTAGTCTTAGAATTATGTTGTAATTTTTTAAATAAAAAGACTATTGACATTTTTATTGGGAGTGAACCTATGAATCAGTTTGGAAAGAATTGACATCTTACCACTATTGAGTTTTCCAATCCAAGGACATTGTATATCATTTCTTTCATTTAGATTGTCTTTAATTTTTCTCAGTAATGTTTGTAGATTTCACTTATAGGTGTTGCAAATATACTGTTAAATTTCCCCTAGCTATTTCATGTTTCTTGATGATATTGTACATGATAATGGTTTAATTTCATTTTCAAATGGCTATTTGCTAGTATATACATATGCAATTGATTTTTGTGTACTGATCTTGTATCCTACAATCTCAATTATTAGTTCTGTTTGCTTGTTTATATCCCTTAGGATTTTATACATAAATTATAATGCCATATCTTATACAAAAATTGTCAGTCATTTTCCTATTTGTATACATTTTATTGCTTTCTCTTGCCTTATTAAACTAGCTAGAACCTGCATGTCAGTATTGACTAGATGTGATAAGAACCAGCACCTTTGCCTTGTTTCTGTCTATGGGAAATCATCAAGTTTTAATTTAAATATTACGTTAACTGTAGATTTTTCATTGATGCACTTAAGAGATAATTCCCTTCTATTACTGTTTTGTCAAATCCTATCAAATTGTACACTTAAATTTGGTGAGTTTTAGTGTATGTAAGTTATTCCTCAAGAAAGAAGAAAGCAGATTAAAAGAGGAAGATCACCTTAAATATTTACTGGGAATATTCTTCAGATAGCTAAATACCACAGAGTTTCAATTGTTTTCTTCTGTTTACTGTGTCTTCTAGCCATGCCCATTGTTATATGTCCACATATGTAAAATATGAAAATAAGTGTGTCACATCCCACTTATTGTTACAATTAAATGTCATGAAGTTTAGGAAAGTATTTTATAAACCGTGGGGAACGATGGAATCATTAAATTATTATTTTTTCTTTTCAGAAATTGATATATTGTCTCTGATATTTCTAAGTATATTTAAGATTTTGATTTAATTTTTTTTCTGAGTGTTTACACAAGATGATAGCAATTTGGGTATATCCATAGCTGCTTCTTAGTTGTTAAAAATCTACTTCAACAATGTTACTGAAACATTATCCAGAGAAATGAAAGTAAGAACACATCAAAGAGCAAAAAATAGGCCACCGTATAGTATCCAACGGTGACACTGAAGCTTAGAAACAAAGCATCATTTATTTCATCCTCTCTAAATTTTACCTGTCTCTAATAGTTAGCAATTATTTCCTGGGCATTCATCCTAGATTGTTGCTAGGCAATGACTACAGGCTTGCGTCTCCTCAATTTACCATTTGCTGCACAGGATTTCTTGCATGACTCTTTGCCAAAATATTGCTTTTCATTCTGAAAATTAATAAAGTATGCTTATCTATGTAGGGTTTAATGTAAATTTTTTTCTATGTGAAACAGTTTTTTTGGAGAGGAATTGGAATTTGTTGGCTCATTGACTCTTATAGAATTTGTTCGATTTGTAATCACTTTTTCAGTTTGGAAACACACACACACACATACAAACACACAAACTGTGCAGGGTCTGTAAAAGAAAAGCAAACAATATCACCACTCTGACATATGGTTCATCTGATTTGATTCAGTTCATTTCCCTGGAAGGGATGCCTGCTGGGAAGTAGATCTTTTCTGCTTATATCAAATGCACTGAAAGACCAAATAGGAATATTGGTACACCTTTTGTAATCATACTTGTAGTTTTCTTTTCTATTTTATAACCTTGTTAAGGTTTATTTTTCTGTGGATCAACTAAACCATCCAGGTTTGTTGGGGAGTGGCAGTGATACTTACTTGCAATCATAGTACAGGGGTCCAAAACTTGGATTGAGTGTTAGTGACTCCTTGAGCAAATAATTAAAATTCTGCAATCCTCAGCAAAGTTTTTTTTGGCAAATGAAGATAGTAAGTATTTCCTCATAAACTTGAAAAAATGTAATGGAATGGTAATAGAACAAAAATTTTAAAAATATGAAATCCCCCCCCCAAACAAAGTTTGTTGTTAAATCTCCAGCAAATGTACTGTGCTCAAGGCCTCTGTCTGAGAAGAGGGAATCATCTCTTTGCTTTTCCTCGTCTATTCATGTCTCTAACAATATTCTTTCTCTGCCATTCCCAAGTCTTATATAGTCCTTTCTATTTCAACAATAGAAAAATCTTTCACATTCCCCCTTTATTTAGGTTTCATTATTAAGTGCAAGGGCATTTTAACCTTAAGTACAAATTTTAAAAGGTAATCCTTCTGTAGATTTTATAACCCTTTCTTTGCATCAGAGACCAAGTAACTCTGTTTGTCTTTATCGTAATTTGCACAAAGAAATGCTCTAGGATTTAAAATGAACTTACAGTGCTTTAGGTGCAAGATTAATTTTAATATATTCAGATTTTTAGTTTTCTCTTCTGATCTGTTGCTTAAATACCTAAAACATGGTAAACGATTGGCCATATATATTTTGTTATATTACCTCTAAATCACTCAAAATATATATTTGGTAGCTTATGTTAAGAATGGATAATATTTTTCTAATAGTTAACTATCTGTTCTAGCACTATTTAATAAATAATACCCACTGAACTATGATACCACTTATATGTTGAAATTTTACATTATACTAGTGTCTTTTTCTTTCTGGGCTAGTTCTTCCATTTATCAGTCTATTTATATACCATTACCATACTTTTATTTATAGTAGGTAATAATTTTTGTATCCATTAAGGTAAGGTTCCTTTCAATCTTCATTTCTAAAGTTCTATTATGCTTGCTTTTTATTCTTCCCCATGGTTTTTGGAATTATTTTGGTTAATGGGAAAGTGATCTTATTGGGATTTTGAGCCAACCTGCACATTTTTTCAAAACATATTTGTGGAGCAAATTGGACAGCAGGGATAGGACAGGGCAGTGAATTACCTCTTATTGGAAAAATATTATGTTCCTCATTTATGTACTGGGCCTATTGCATAGGGGGCGGAAATGTGGAACTCACAGCTCACACAATAGAAGCTTTCCTCCCAAATATTTGAATGACTGAAATAGTGAACTTGCCAATGTCAGATAATAATCTCAGTACGATATTACCATTACTTAGATCATTATAATTGTATCCCTTTAAATATTCTTTTAGGAATAAGGACAAAGAATTAAACTGTGTTATTGTTTTTGGTAATTGAATTGTGGCTCATAACTGTTTAACCATTCTGAGATAGATGCATGTAGATTTCTGAATATGTAAGAATTACATTTTTATATTCGGGAAAGAAACACACTTATTGAAATGAAAAGAAATCAGTGAGTGATATTTCCTGTGAGTGTTCACATAAATGGGGCCTTTTCAAACTCTGTCAGTGAGACAGTTTTTTCACTCAATACTCAGTGAGAAAGGCAGTCTTATGGCAACAAAAGAAAAATGATAAAAGAGGTTCCTGATTGATGAATATTCTAAATTGTAATATATAAACACAGGTACTTTTAATGCATAATAGAATGTGGTGAGTGCCAAAATGAAAGGGTCAGTGGGTACTGTGGAACTTTAGAGAAGGGAGAAACTACTGTCATCTAGAGCAATCTGGTATGACTTCATGGTTGACTTGGCATTTGAACTCCATCTTAGCAGACGGTCTAGATTTGGGGATGATAGGATGGCAGTGCTGGAAGAGTTGAGGCAAAGCCACTGAGGTGCGAAGACTCAGTATATGTTCAGGGAAAACTAGGTAATTTATTTTGGCTGGAACATACAGTGTGTCACAAAAAACAGTGGGGAATAATTTTGGAAAGACAATTGGAGGCCAGATGGCAGAATATCTTGAATACTGGCTATTACAGTATGAATTTTATTTTGTTGGTAATTTGGTCCCCATGACTTATTTTTTTAAAAATAGCACCAGTCTAATTGGTGCTATGCTTTAAAAAGGTTACACACAGATTGTCTTCATAGAATGAACAATTAGGCTAGGTATTCATAGTACCAGTGAGATTCCAAGATTCTAAAATCTTAAATCAGCAGGTACAGAAAGGACTAGATAATGTTATTTAACCAACAATAGGAAAAGTCCATCCACTAAGGCAATTCTACCTTTGCCCTATAATGTTTGATGTCAAATTCCTAATATTTTTTTCCATGCCCTTCACTTTATTTAAAGAAAGATGTTAATATCTTTGGGAAGGAGTTAACTGATGTAATAAATCTTGTCTTCTAGAATATTAGACTAACAAATGTGATATGAAATATTAAAAAGAATTCCAGCATATTACAATAATTATAAAACATCATATCATTTGAACGTAAATTTGAGATAAATTTACTTCATATATTACTTTTATTTTCTCAAAATAGCAACATATCAGTGTGCCTGAAAGACATCCCTGCTATCCTCAGATTAAACAACTGGAATGTCAACACAGACTAGTTTAGGGTTTCACATGGGATTATTAGTTTATTTAATTTTTAAATAAAGTCCATACCTAAAAAATAAAATCTTCATTTTATTTATCATGCATATTATTTATTAAATTAATTTGTACAGTAGATATTCATTTTGGTGAACAAAAAATATAAAGGAAGTCAACTCAATAATTAACTTGAGTGCTCATGCATTAATAGAAATGAATACAAAAGCAGCAAAATCTAGTTGTAGCTGCTGGTACTCTATTAGTGGAAACCAAATCACTTCTTAGTGACACTTAATCTTGTTATATTGCAATGGCTAATGGATAATTTTTATTAAAAGCCAAATATCTGTAGCATATCAATTATGAATTTTGTTTAGAAAAGAACATTAATGCTGAATAAAAGCCTGTAGCATAGGAATTTTGGAAGCTGACACAGATAAGGCTAAGTAATTCTTAGGATGTGAGGAGATTTCCAAGGTTTAATGTTTACCAGTTTTGCATGTGTGAAATAGCACATTGTATACGTGACCATTTGTATCATGTCAAGTGAGTCAAGATAGAAATATATGAAAGTTATACAGGACTTGGTAGTGCATTGGATACAATAGGTGAGAGAGAGAGAGGTTAGATTGACCCCTAGATTTTGGCTCACATAACAGAGTGGCTTGTTGGCTGCCATTCACAGGATAGTAGAATTAAAAAATGGGGGTGAAAGGGGAAGAAAATCTCAATGTGGCTTTTTACATATGATTTTGTTGAAGTACCTTGAATCCAACTAAACAGAGATAGCAAGAATGCCATTGGACATTCAGATAGGGAAATCAGAAGAGATGTCTGTGATGGGGGAATACATTTTGGGAGTTATCAGTATATAAATTGCCAGTTGAAAGACTGGAAGTAAACTAGACTGCTGAAGAAGACTTTGAAGAGTAAGAGGAGAAACTGGTGGCCTGAGACTGAAGCACTGAATACTTCATCATTTTCTGACCGAGTAAAAGAAATTGATCATGAAAGCCTTTATTTTAAAAAATTTGGAATCTTAACTCTGTTAATAAAGCAGAAATAGCCCTTCTAAAGCTGCTGCCTTGCTTTCTTCTAACAGGTTGATTCCTTGCTCCTGCCCTGATCAGTGGAAATCTCAATGCTGTTTTTCTAGAACAAGGGTTCTTAACCAGGGGTCCACGGTTAAGATTTCAGGGGGTCTGTGAGCTTGAATTGAAAAAAATCAACTTACTATCTTTATTTTCTCTGACCTTTAACTGAAATCTAGCATTTCCTTCACTTATGAATGCATGCAATAAATTACAATAGTATTCACTTCATATCACATTACAGTTGTTGCATATCTCAAAAAATCGCTGACAGTCATCCATACTTCGAAATTAAGCTAGTCATTAGACTCGACGCTAGTTGAGTGTCATAAAACTATCTGCCCCTACATTCTGAGAAGGGGTCCGTGGTTTTCACCTGACTGGCAAAGGGGTCCATGGAACAAAAAAGGTTAAGAACCCCTGTTCTAGAATATGATGGCATGATGAAGTTGGAGCATAAGGTGAAGGATAACTCAGCAGATCTTTGTTCTGAATTTCAGGCAACCATCTGAGCACTCTCCATATTCAATTCGTAATTTCCATGTTATTTGAATTAGTGTAATTGAGTTCACATCAGAAATAATTTATTAATTTGTGTGTTGGGGGTCCCTAAGACCACCCTCAGATTCAGTTATTTATTAAAAGGACTAGAAGTGCAGAAAAAGTGTTATGTTTCATGATTATGGTTTATTATAGTGAAAAGAAACATTAAACACATCAAAGGGGCACTCCCGGAGAAACCAGGCACAAGCTTCCAGTTGTCCTAATCAAATTAGTAATTCCCAAGTATCATAAATTACAAAGAAAAAAGGCAGATAGAGAGGGAGTCCAAGAGGAACACTGCAAACTTCCAGTTATCCACATGGTGTTAAGAATGTCCATGCTATTCGAATTAGGTAAAGAGTGTTCATATTAGACATTATTTATTCATTGATGTGCTAGGGGTCCCCAGGACCACCCTTAGTTTCAATGATTCTCTAAAAGGACTTGGTGATCTCAGAACAAGCTAACTCAATTTATTGTTTATTACAGCAAAGTGACACAGATTAAAATCTACAAAGGAAAAAGGCAGATAGAGAAGAGTCCCGGAGAAACACAGTAAAAGTTTCCAGTTGTCCACATTGTTTTAGTAATTTCCATGCTATTTGAATTAGGTAAAGAGTGTTCAAATCAGGCATTATTTATTCATTGATGTGCTGGGGGTCCCCAGGACCACCCTTAGTTTCGATTATCTCTAAAGGACTCAGAACAAGCTGTTATACTCACTTTCTTGTTTGTTACAGCAAAGCGACACAGATTAAAATCTGCCAAGGAAGAAGGCGGATAGAGACGAGTCCAGGAGAAACACAGTAGAAGCTTCCAGAAGCCCACATCATATTAGTAATTCCTACGCTATTTAAATTAGGTAAAGAGTGTTCATATCAGACATTATTTATTCATTGATTTGCTGGGTGTCCCTAGGATCACCCGTAGTTTCAATGATTCTCTAAAAGGACTTAGTGAACTCTGACCAAGCTGTTATACTCAGTTTCTTGTTTATTACAGCAAAGTGACACGGGTTAAAATCTACAAAGGAAAAAGGCAGATAAGAGTCTAGGAGAAACATGGTAGAAGCTTCCAGAAGCCCGCATCGTTTTAGTAATTCCTGTGCTATTTGAATTAGGTAAGGAGTGTTCACAACGCATTATTTTTTCATTGATGTGCTGGGGGTCCCCAGGACCACCCTTAGTTTCAATGATTCCATAAAAAGACTCAGTGAAATAAGTACAAGGTGTTATACTCACTTTATTGTTTATTACAGCAAAGTGAAGCAGATTAAAATCTGCAAAGGAAAATGGGGGATAGAGAGGAGTCCAGGAGAAACACTGTGCAAGCTTCCAGTTGTCGGCATGGTGTTAGTAATTCCTATGCTATTTGAATTAGGTAAAGAATGTTCATATCAGACATTACTTATTCATTGATGTGCTGGGGTCCCCAGGACCACCCTTAGTTTCAGTGATTCTCTAAAGGGACTCAGTGAACTCAGAACAAGCTGTTATACTCACTTTCTTGTTTATTACAGCAAAGTGACGCAGATTACAATCTGCAAAGGAAAAAGGCACAGAGGAGTCCAGGAGAAACACGGTAGAAGTTTCCAGAAGCCTGCATCGTATTAGTAATTCCTATGCTATTTGAATTAGGTAAAGAGTGTTCATATCAGACATTATTCATTGATCTGCTGGAGGTCCCCCCAGGACATCGCTTAGTTTCGATTATCTCTAAAAGGACTCAGTGAACTCAGAACAAGCTGTTATACTCACTTTCTTGTTTATTACAGCAAAGTGACGCAGATTAAAATCTGCAAAGGAAAAAGGCAGATGGAAAAGAGTCCAGGAGAAACACGGTAGAAGCTTCCAGAAGCCTGCATTGTTTTAGTAATTCCTGTGCTATTTGAATTAGGTAAAGTGTGTTCATATCAGACATTATTTATTCATTGATGTGCTGGGGGGTCCCCAGGACCACCCTTAGTTTCGATGATTCACTGAAAGGACTCCGTGAACTCTGAACAAACTGTTTTACTCACTTTCTTGTTTATTACAGCAAAGTGATGCAGATTAAAATCTGCAAAGGAAAAAAGGTGGATGGAGAAGAGTCCAGGAGAGACACAGGGCAAGCTTCCAGTGTCTGCATTGTAATAGTAATCCCCATGGTATGCAAATTACGTAGAGTGTTCATATCAGACATTATTTTTTCATTGATAGGCTGGGGGTCCCAGTGACCACTCTCAGTTTTGATGACTCATTGGAAGGCTCACGTAACTCAGAAAAGCTGCTATACTCACATTTACAGTTTATTACAGCAAAAGGATACAGATTTAAATCAACAAAGAGAAAAGACACATAAGGAGGCGTTCAGGACCAACCAGGCTTAATCTTCCTATTGTTCTTTTCAAGTGGAGACACATGGGTCATGCTTAATTTTTTCAATAGCTATGTATGACAACATGTGCGAACCAGGGAAGCTCCCCCGGGCCTTAGTCAGAGACTAGAGTGCCCACATGACTGACCTTAGCTACTCAGTCTCCAGCCTCGCATCCCCAGAGATCACACTAACATACCAGGGCCCAAAGTCACAGACAATCACCATAAATCGCATTATTTACATAAACTCTCTGGTATGGCCCAAAGCCTCAAGCATACAAAGGCACTTTTAGAGGTGCTTTCACAGGAGCTGTTGAAGGGCCAGTCCTGAAGACCTTTAGACGGCACAGGATTTGGGCTACCCAAGCCTTCTGAGTTAACCCTTTACTGCACAATATGTAAATTGCTGTTACTATGTTGTAGTATCTTTTATCCTATACAATGTTTTAGTGATATTTGTTATACATGAAAACATTTTTATAAATATTTTTTATTTTGTCATTCTATGCAATATTTGTATAAATTCTAGTAAGTTTTGGTTGCCTGGCATTGCCTGTAAATGCATACAATCATAATTATTTACACATCTATGGAAGAATTATCTGTGAGTCCTGTCTAATATTGGTATGCCTTAATTCTTATTTTTGTCTAATTAAATTGATTTTAACTTATGGGAAAACTTTTAAGTATTTCAGTGATACTTTTCTTATTGTTAACTTAAATGAGAAAACAGTCAAGGTTTCAGCATGCACAACAAGTTTAACATGAGAGAACATAGAACAAGCTTTTGTGTAACTTGAAAAGTTATTGTGACCAGAATATATAAGAAATGCAACAAGTCCTTAATACAACTCTATATCAATAATTCAGGAAACACTA
>JAQZBX010086417.1:0-12998 GCA_029593785.1 Cabassous unicinctus | reverse complement strand
ACTTGTGCATTTTAAGAAGCATTGAAGTTAACTTTGACTTTGAAGCAATGTGGAATTGAATCTACTCCATCTGCATAGGACTCTGCTTCTAATAAAAATTAAGATTTGGAGATGCTATTAAATAGTGATATGTTTTAGTTTATCAAACATGTTTTCATGTTGTTTTCTCTTGTAATTATTGTGAACAATTATTAAATTATTTTCCCACTCCCTTCCCCCAGTACTCCTACTGAGAAGTGACCCTTTCACAAACCTGGATGGTCACTTGGTGATTCCCAACAACCAGGATGGTGCTGTGTTTTAGCTACAATTGACTGAGTAGGGGGTTTACCTGACTTAGCCTAGTCTAATTGCAGTTCATTTCCAAAGATTTTACAACTGAGACTAAGACACTGATCCAACTTACTTACCAAAGCTGGGCCCCCAGCATGTTTGAAGATTTTGAGGGCCATGACTTCTGCCATGTGGACAACTATAACAGAAGAAGCCAATCTGTTAAGAGACTGAAGAAAAAATGTAGAGGATATATTTTACCAAGCCCTTTCATTCCAGATGAGTCTTTGAAGTAACTCAAAGCATGTGCTATTAAAGTTTGTTTTTGTCTTCTCCAAGTGTTTCTTACAGAAAACAAACAAACAAACAAACATAAAAAGGCTTTTAAAATCTTGTAAGATGCAAAAGGTTTTTGTGACATAAAGAATTATCATAGAATCATGAGTGCAAATTACCATTAGAAGAATCAGTAACACCATGCTTAAATTATCCTTGAAAATTAATTTATTTCATAATTAACAAGAGAAACAAATGTATAGGAAAGGAAATTTATAAAAGGGGCTAAAACATCTGATCAGCTTCTCAATAATTTAAAATGAGCCTAAAAATACTAACACCAGAGTGGAAGCTGCAAAAGGCTCAAGGGATTTGTATTCAATAAATGTTTCCTCCATCCACTCAAAACATTAACAGCTTTAGAGAACTGAGAGATATGTTTCTAATGGCCTAGGCAACATTGCTATCAAATACTTTTGTTCGTATCTCCAAGCAATTGAAAATTTTTCACTCATTATACTGTGATTCACCTATTTAGCAGCCATATGTTATTCCCTGCTGCTTGTTGACAAGTAAGGAGGTCTTTGACAGAACATAGGATGGCTCCAAACCTCAGAACAGCCTTATATGGATTAACTTTCCTTTTAATGTTTCTCATCTACCTTTAATCTGAGCTCTGCATGTTAAAGCTTTCACACAACTAGATATTCTTAAAAAACAGAAATTACACAAATATTATCTCAAGTTTTCAGTTATATAATTTGCAATACAATAGTCCATCTTTTTTTCACCATTCAACATGTAACAAATCCTACCAATTGTAAGCCTATAATTTTCTCTCCTTTATCATACAGCTTTCGTCCAGGATGTCCCCAGACCACATGAAATATAAGATGTAAAATAAGGGCATTTAATAATATTACTTTAAGTTAGTTGTCTTCGAATGAAGTAAATCACCTTCCCTTTTTAAAATTAAAAATCTTGCTGAACAAAACAGTTTCCAATGTTTACACGAATCTCCTGGATTTATAAAATATTTGCATGGAATCATGAAAGAAACTGTAGACTTCTCACTTACTGCTACCCACCTCTCCCTCTTCCAAAATTAAAGATTATAGATTATAGTATGACTTTAGACAAAAACACGTCAATTTTATCTCAATTATCTAATATATATGAAGAAAAATAACACTTAAAAGTATAGTAAACATACGTATTCATAAAGCAGCAATTTGGAAAGAAACATTCTTAAGGATATTGCTTCAGTCATAAATAAGTCAGGACAGAAACACCCACTGGGTTACCTTGATGTGCAAAGGACTTTGGGCATTGGTATCTCTGTTGTCAATTCTGACATGAAAACACAAACAATGAGGTATGACTTGCTCCAGTTATCACCAAAGGGAAATCAAAATTCTTATTCTCACTCTCTTTCAAATGTTCAGGAGACTCAGAATTGCCTAAACTTGGCTTAGTAGAAAAATGTATTTTTAATTACTTTGTAGGTTTCAGCTTTTATAATTAGCATAATTCTTCATGCCATTTAAAATATGTAGACTTTTATTAAAGGGAATATGGCCATTATAAAAGCCTTTATATTCAATTGAGTAGTTTAAAAAATGTCAATGGCATAATTGAATTCCAATTTGAATACCTGGAAATAAAAAATTAATGTGATTATGTCTGCATTTACAAAAGAGAAAACCTCGTTAAAAGATAAGCATACTTTTAGATATTCCTACAGAAAAATCTGGTCTATGAGTCCACAACATGACAAAACTGGGATTTATTTGCTGTCCTTGTGCAAACAATTAAAAGTGGACAAAATATGTAGAGCATTTTTTTTCACATCTTAGTTTAAAGGTAAAAGAAGACTATAATCCATAAGAGAACAGAACCAAATGTCATGAGTCCTGAGATCACCACGGCCCTCTTTCTGAAGGCACTTTCCAGACCATAGCAGAGGAAGGAGGAACATAGCAGAGCACAACAACTCACTGAGTTAAAAAGAATAAATTTCAAGGAGGTTATTTAGCTAGAATTTGTAGGGCAGCAAACAGGAAAGGGGGAAACAATAAATTTCATAAATTTACCAGGGTCCTTTGGAATATGTTGCTGAGTACTAAGATGTACATATGTATTAAAAAATTCAGTGATGTCTGAGTTTGTTACCATATATTATGCAGTTTTCTACAACAGAAACACAAATATATGAGACATGCCAAAAATGGAAAAGTGTTACCCATACACAGCAAAAAAAAAGATGTCAATATAAATTGCCTCTTAAGGGGCAAACAAGACTTTAAACCAGTCATTATAAACATATTCAAAGAACCAATGGAAACCAAATATATATATAAACTAAAGAAACTATGAAGACAATGCTCATTAAAAAGAAACTATAAATGAAGAGATATAAATTACAAACAAGTAGGAATTCTGGAATTGAAAAAAAAAATAATTGAAATGAAAAATCCATGAAAGGACTTTAATAGTAGATTTGAGCTGGAAAAAGCAAGAATCAATAAATGTAAAGATAGATCAATAGCAATTACCCAATCTAAAGAAAAGAGAGTAAAAAGAAAGAAGAAAAAAAAGTAGAACCTCAGAAATGTGTGGGACACCAGCATATAAAACATGATAATTGTTACAGATGTTCCAAAAAGTAAGAAGTGAGGGAAAGGGGTGGAAAAAATTTCTTGAAGAAATAAAAGCTGGAAACTTCACAAATTTAATGGAAAGCATTAATTTACATATTCAAGAAGCCCAAGGAACTTCAAGTAGGATAAACTGAAAGAAATCCATGAGACATAGCATAGTTAAACTGTTGAAAGAAAAAAAAATCTTGAAAGTAGCAAGACAAGACAAAAACAACTCATCATGTGCAGGGAAACTTCAATACAATTTATAGATAACTTATCAGAAACTGTGGAGGCTAGAAAGCAGTGGGATGACATATTTAGAATGTTGAGAGAAATGAAACTGTCAACCAAATAATTTATAACCAGTAAACTATCCTGTGGAACTTGAGGCTAATTTTTTTAAAAAAAATTCCCACATTTAAGAGGAGGAGGGGGAGACAAAGGAAATATTTTGCTAGCAGACCTGTCTTAAAAGAAATACTAAGGTCTCGTTCAGACAGAAAAGTGAAACCAAGTGGTAATTTGAATGCATGCAAAAAATAAATAGTACCAGTAAAGAAAAATATGTGTATATATTAAAATGGTCTCAATTGGTTTAAGATATAACTGATAATTGTATAAAACAATTAGTAGAAAACTGTGGGAGAAGTGGGAAGATGGCATCAGTTGAAAAGGGTGCTCACCATCTCTCTCACAAGGGATGGCTGAGTGGGGGTAAGATCCTGCCTGAGTGGGCTGTTTTGGGAACCCACAGAACAGGAGGCTTCAGGGCATCGATTTGGAGGGAACTGGACGGGGGATAGGTTGCTTAAGGTGAAAACGTGAGTTTCTTGCTCTGTGGCTGGAAACTGTGGTTACAGCTAAGCCCCACCCTTGGGGCAGGAAGCCACTGTGAGCCTCAATTCCTGCCGGCCAACCAGTGGGAGAGAGCATTCTCCGAGAGTGGAAGGTTCTGGTGAGGGGTGGAGAGGGGTTTCCTTTCTGTGGGTTTGGTTCCCTGGACCCCATTTGAGCTTTGCGGTGCATATCAGCTGCCTCGAGGTGGTACCAGGAAGAGGGGAGAGGTGAATCTGCTGAGGAATCCTGATTACCTAATTGCCCTGGGATAGAGAAATGGTCTGGGAGGAGGTGGAATCAGGTAATTGACTAGCCCCTGCTGAAAACTATCAAAATTTCAACTTCCCTAGGAGATGGGCAGTAGGAAGTGCTTAATAAGCTTCCAAGAGTGTATTTAGGGTTCCCTGGGAGGAGGGGGTGGTCTGGAAGAGCATTGAGAGTCATTTTTCTGTGGTGAGCTCACTCGCCAGGGTCCCATTTGAATTTCAGAAGGGAGCTCAACCTGAACAGGAGAGGTAAGGGGGTTATCCATTCACACAGGATATTGCATCCTGCCCTCCTGGGAGAGAAAGCAATAAGAATAGAAAGGGGGCAGAGACAGACAGACTCCTAATCAGCAGGAATCTACCCAACTGCAAAGAGTCAAACCTGCCTGAAGCAAGTGACTGGATAGCTTTCTGAAGAGCTAACAGACCCAACAAGAAAGGTTAGCTCAGTGGAAGAGACTCCACTTTGAATTTACAAGATTCCTAGTTCAATTCCTGGCTCCTCTTAGAGCAGTGATCCACCAAGATATCAAACACCCAGCTGATACTTTAGGACAGGGAGAACATATATATTATTTTTGTTTTAGCTTCTCTTGAGTATCTTATTTTTACTAAAAACAGGTTACTTTAAAAAAAATTAACTTAGTTTACTCGCTAAAACCTGCTTCAAAACCTGCAGAGGGCAGGCTGCAGGGTAATTGATTGATGAGCACCAGCAGCCTGAGAAGCTCCTCAATTGCCTAAGAGGGAAGGCTGTTTTTCCTTAGTTTTTGTTTGCTTGCTTGTGTGTTTGTTTTTGTTTTGTTTTGTTTTGTTTTCTTGATTTTATTTCCTCTTTCTTTGCCCCACCCTTTTTTTTTCTTCTTTACGTGCTGCTGGCTTGTTTCTTGTTTTCTGTGTTTCCTCTACCTTGATTTCCCCTTTTCTGTGTATACCTATGTTGTCTACCAATGCCATCTCTTTTCCTTCCTTCATCTTTCTGTCTTCCACTTTCTGTTGTTGTTCTTACATTCCACCTCTCTTTGTTTAGTCCTAAATTTTTCTGGTTTTTATTTCTATCTTGTCTATCCTGTTTTCTTTCTTTTATTAACTTTTTTTTTCTTTTTCTCTTTTCTTTTCTCTTTCCCTCTGTCTTCATCATTCTGGCCTTGTAATTCATTCTATGTATTTTTCTCTATTGTTTCCCATTTCATTGTTGGTACTCCACTTTTTTATTCCTATTACTCTTCACTGCTTGCATGAATTAAATATTCATTTTCCAAGGTCTTATACAGTTCCTCTTCTAACTTTTACTATTATTATTACTATTATTCTTTTTCTTTTCTTACCTTTTTTGCTTTCTCTAACCCTAATCTTTTCCTTCAAGGGAACATAGACAACAGCAAGGAAATAGAATAAGAGGAACAAAGTGACAAAGAGAAAACTTAACACACACACAAAAACAGCAACTAAATAAAACCCTAGAGTAGAGAGAGAAGCTGATCAACCGAATAAACCCATCAAGATAAAAAGATGACCAGACAGCAACAAAAAATTACAAACCATACCAAGAAACAGGAAGACATAGCCCAGTCCAATGAACAAACTAAAAATCAGGAAGAGATGCAGAGCATTGAACAACTAATCAAAGCCATCCAAACAAATGTCATGGCCCAACTTAATGAAGTGAAGGAAGAGATCAAGGATGTTAAGAAGACACTGGGAAAATATACTGAAGAAATTGTAAACATACATACAAAGATAACAGATATGATGGTGATGAATGGCACAATCCAAGAAATAAAAAAATACACTGGAAGCACATAACAGCAGATTTGAACAGGCAGAGGAAAGAATTAGCAATGTGGAAGACAATATATCTGAAATTAAACAGAGAGTAGAACAGATAGATTAAAAGATAGAAAAAATCCAGCAGGGACTTAGGGATATGAATGACAACACAAAATGCACGAACATATGCATTATACGCATCCCAGAGAGAGAAGAGAGGGGAAAGAGGACAGAAGGAGTGTTGGAAGAAATAAGGCTGAAAAATTCTCAACCTATTGAGGGAGATGTATGTACATGTCCAGGAAGCACAGTGCACCCCAAACAGTGTAAATCCCAACAGGCCAACTCCAAGACATATACTTGTCAAACTGTCCAATGCTCAAGACAAAGAGAAAATACTGAAAGCAGCAAGAGAAAAGAGAACCATCACATACAAGGGAAACTCAATGAGATTAAATGCTGATTTCTCATCTGAAACCATGGAGGCAAGAAGGCAGTGGTATGACATAGTTAAGGCACTAAAAGAAAAAAAACTTTCCAGCCTAGAATTCTCTCTCCAGCAAAGCTGGCATTCAAAAATGATGAAGAGTTCAAAATAGTCACAGATAAACAGAAATTAAGAGAGTATGCCAATAAGAAACTTGCCCTTCAAGAAATACTAAAGGGAGTTCTGCAGGTTGAAAGGAAAAAACAGGAGACAGAGAGTTCGAAAAGAGTGTAAGAACAACTAAAAAGACAAAAAGAGAAATAAAAACAACATATGACATACATAAACTCAAAGAAAATATGGCTAATGTAAATAATTCCTTGAAAGTAATAACACTGAATGTTAATGGATTAAAATCACCAGTCAAGAGACACAGATTGGCAGAACGGATAAGGAAATATGACTCATCTATATGTTTTCTACAGGAAACCCACCTTAGACCCAGAGACACAAGGAGGCTAAAAGTGAATGACTGGGAAACAATCTTACAAGCAAACAATAACCAAAAAAGGGCAGGAGTAGCTATACTAATATTGGACAAAATAGACTTTAAATGCAAAGCCATTGTAAGAGACAAAGATGGACACTATATTAGTAAAAAGGGTAATCTTTCAAGAAGAAAGAACAATCATAAACATCTATGCACCTAATCAAGGTGCCTTAAAATACATGAAGCAAACACTGGAAAAAGTATGTGAAAAAATAGATGCTTCTACAATTATATTGGGGGATTTGAATACACCATTATCACCATTAGACAGACATCTTGACAGAGAATCAATAAAGAAACAAAGACTTTGAATAATATATTAAAAGATCTGGACCTAATAGACATATACAGAACACTACACCCAAATACAGCAGGAGTGCACATGGATCATTCTTCAAGATAGACCACATGCTAGGCCACAGAAAAATGCTCAATGAATTCAGAAAGCTTGAATTTATACAAAGTAATTTCTCTGACCACAATAGAATGAAGCTGGAAATCAGCAAGGGCCAGAGAACCAGATTAGGCACAAAGATATGAAAGTTAAACAACACACTCTTAGACAAACAGTGGGTCAAGGAGGAAATCTCAAAAGAAATCAGTAGCTATCTTGAAATGAATGAAAATGACAACACAACATATCAAAACCTATGGGATGCAGCAAAAGCTGTACTGAGAGGGAAATTCATAGCCATAAATGCATATATCAAAAATAGAAGAAAGAGCTAAAATTGAAGATGTACTGCACACCTGGAGGAATTAGAAAAACAGCAACAAACTAACCCCAAAGGAAGTAAAAAGAAGGAAATAACAAAGATTAGAGCAGAACTAACCAAAATAGAAAATAAGAAAGCACTAGAAAAAATAAACAAAACCAAAAGCTGGTTCTTCAAGAAGATCGATAAAATTGACAAACCCTAGCTAGACTAACAAAGAAAAAAAGAGAAAAAATGCAAATACACAACATAAGAAATGAGGAAGGGGATATCACCACTGGCCCCACAGAAATAGAGTATCATAAGAGGATACTTTGAAAAATTATATGCCAACAAGAAGGACAATATAGAGGAGATGGACAAATTCCTAGAAACTCACAAGCAGCCTACATTGACAAAAGAAGAAACTGATGAACTCAACAGACAGATCACAAGTAAAGAGATAGAATCAGTCATCAAAAACCTCCCAACTTAGAAGATTCCAGGACCAGATGGCTTCACAGGTGAATTCTACCAAACAATCAGGAAAGAACTCACACCAATCCTGCTTAAACTCTTCCAAAAAATAGAAGTAGAAGGAACATTGCCTAAATCATTCTATGATTCCAACATTACCCTAATACCAAAGGGAAACAAAAACACCACAAGAAAGGAAAATTACAGACCAATCTCTCTAATGAACCTAGATGCTAAAATACTTACTAATCATATTCAACAACACATCAAACGGATTTTACACCATGACCAAGTGTGTTTCACCCCGGATATGCAAGGATGATTCAACATAAGAAAATCAATCAATGAAATACACCACATAAACAGATCAAAAGAAAAAAATCACATGATAGATGCAGAAAAAGCATCCGACAAAAAACTGTACTCTTGCCTGATAAAAACACTACAAAGTATAGGAATAGAATGAAACTTTCTGAACATGATAAAGATAAAGAGTATATATGAAAAATCCACAGCTAACATCATATTCAATGGTGAAATCGTAAAAGCTTTCCCTCTAAGATCAGGAACAAGACATACCAACCAATGGAACCAAATTGAGAGTTCTGATATAGATCCGCACATATAGAGTCATCTGATATTTGACAAGACCACCAAGCACACTCACCTGGGAAAGAATGTCCTCTTCAACAAATGGTGCTTGGAGAACTGGATATCAATATCCAAAAAAATGAGAGAGGAACACCATCTCACACCTTATACATAAAATCAACTCAAGATGGATCAAAGATCTAAATATAAGAACCAAGACAACAAAGACTTTGGAAGATAATGTAGGGAAGCATCCACAGGACCTTGCAGTAGGAAATGGTTTCATGAACTTCACACTCAAAGCACGAGAAGTGAAAGAAAAAATAAATAAATGGGACTTCTTCAAAATTTAAAACTTTTGTATCTCAAAGGAGGTTATCAAGAAAGTAAAAAGACAACCTACCCAATGGGAGAAAATTTTGGTAACCATATATCTGATAGGAGCCTAATATCCAGCATATATAAAGAAACCCTACATTTTGGAAATACAAAGTCAAACAACCCATTTATAAAATGGACAAGTGACTTGAAAAGATACTTCTTCAAGTAAGAAATACAAATGGCTAAAAAGCACATGAAAAAATGCTCAACATCACTAGCTATCAGGGAAATGCAAACCAAAACTACAATGAGATACATCTTACACCCATTAGACTGGTGGCTATCAAAATAACAGAGGACTAAAAGTGTAGGAGAGGATGTGGAGGAATGGAAACCCTCATCCACTGCTGGTGGGAATGTAGAATGGTCCAGCCATTATGGAGGACAGTTTGGCGGTTCCTCAAAAAACTAACTTTAGAACTGCCATATGATCCAGCAATTCCTCTGCTGGGTATATACCCAGAAGAATTGAAAGTGAGGACATAAACAGATATATGCACACCAATGTTCATAGCAGCATTATTCACTGTTGCCAAAAGTTGGAATCAACCCAAATGCCCATCAACAGATGAATGGATAAACAAAATGTGGCCATACATACAATGGAATATTACTCAACTGTAAGAAGGAATATAGTGCTAACACACTGGATAACATCGATGAATCTTGAGGACCTTATGTTGAGTGAAGTAAGCCAGGCATTGAAGAACAAATATTACATGACCTCACTGATATGAATTAAGCAAATTGAGAAAATTAAGAGAGCTATTGTCTGGAAGATAGGTTTACAGGAAATAGAAAGGGAGAAGGTTGTGAGCCACTGCCCATAAGGGCATAATCTATGATAAGTTTGAAGTGTGTAGTTGGGCATTGAAGGGCTATGACAGGAGGGTAATGATAATATTGGGTTGGGTGGTGCAGGTTTGACAGGTGGGTAGAGTGGCAAGGATGGGTTGGATGGTCCATGGAACTGAGGGGAGGGTTGGAGGAAGGACCAGGTGAACACTGGGGATTGGCGGGTATGTGGATGAAAGTACAAACTTGGGAACATTCTTATGGCAATAGGACAAGGAAAGGTTACTGGTTTATGGTGTTGGATGGGGGTGGGGGCTTCGGGACAAGGTACATCTGAGTCAGTCTTCTAGGGAGAGTGTGAGTGATTATTTGTCATAATGTGTTGTATCAGTGGGTGGAGACCCACATAATGAGTGGAAAGGAACTGGACTCCCAACCTGGGAAAGACTGATATGTTCTCAAACAGAGGGGCAGGAGTCTCTCGAGAGCATAGACAGTTCCTAATAGGGGAGGCCAAATCAGTGTGTCAAGACCTCAGTGTTGTTGCAAGTAACTATGAATCTTGTCATCCAAGGAGTGAAGCTGGGTGGGTGCCATGGGCCCCGAGGTGGCGGTGGGTGGGGTGGGGCCAGGAATAGAATAGATGGAGCAGGGGGTATTTAGTGGGCAATGGAAGTGTTCTACATTATCTTGCAATGATGAACACAGGCCATATTAAATATCATCAAAATTTATAAAAGTGTATATGGTCTAAAATGTAAACCATAATGTAAACCATTGACCATGGTTAGTAGCTATGTTTCAGTATTTGTATATCAGTTGTAACAAATATACCATCCACACATAAAACGGTATTAATAAGAGAAGGGGGGAAAGGGGGAGAATGTTGGGTATATGGGAGTCCCCTGCATTCTGTGTGTGACTTTACTGTGATCTAAAACTTCTTTGAAAACAAAATGAAAAAAAGTAAGACACTGGGAAATAAATGGCAGAAAATGTCACTGTACATACAGAAAAACAGATATTACAGTGATGAAAGGCAAAAGGTCAAAAATTTTTTTTAAATGTTTTTCATTATTTTTTAATATCCCAATGCTTAAATTTTATTTTAGTTTTAGTTTTCTTTACATTTTTATGTAATTTATTTCTTATATTTAAACCTACTTTTATTATTTCATTTTCCTATTAATTGTATTTGGCTAATTTATTGGCCTCATTTGAAGAAGCTTTAGATCACAGATGGGTTACAACTGGGGCAGGGAAGGATCATTGGTGTGGGGTGTCAGTGATGGGGGATACATGAGAGGAAATTCACCTGGACATACATGTAAGGTATATAAATGTGTTCAAATGTTCATGGGGCATTGTCACAGTGGGTGGAGATTCACACAGTAACCAAGAAAATATTGAATTCCTAACCTGAAGAGCTCTGTCACGTTCTCTAATGTAACAGCAACTGTCTCCCAAGTGCAGGGGCAATGATGGGCGAAGGAGGATGGTGCATTGATGAGCCCTTGATATTGATGACTATGTATGTGAGCCTTTGCTCTTGAAATTGAAACTTAGCCAGTGTTGTGGGGTGCCTAAGAATTGCCTCCTGATAGTCTCCTTGTTGCTCAAATGTGGCCTCTCTCTAAGCCAAACTCAACATATAAATGTATTACCTTCCCCCCAGCATGGAACATGACTCCTAGGGATGAGCCTCCCTGGCACTGTGGGATTACTACCAAGCACCAACTAGCAATGTAACTGGAAAAATACCTTGAATAAAAGGGGGAAAAAGTAAAGACAAATGAGTTTATATGGCTAAGAGACTTCAAAGTGAGCTGGGGGGTCATCCCAGAGGTAACGCTTATACACACCTCAGCAGGATCTCATAGACTGCCAAAGTGGATACTACCTCAAATAGTGGGGCTCCTGAGGGCTCTGAAAACACCTAGGGCCTATGGTCAGGGCAGATAGCTCCAGATTTTGGTGCCTTGCCACTGGGCCCTACTTTGGAGTTTGTGCTCCTGAAAGTGACAGAGTTGGACTCAGTTATGACTTCCTTACATATGGCTCATCTGTCCCTTCTATTTGAACTTATACTTGGTGCTGGAGTTGGTAGGTGTTTTTCCAAGAGACTGGAATCTTTGGGCTGCCCATGTGCCAACTGGGCCTGGAGCCTCAGTGGAGTTGTAACACCTACTCTACAGTTCATTGGACTCACCCAGGTCAACTAACAAGAAGGTGAGGATTGAAAACCACCATACCAAGGAAATGAGAGAGCCTACAACTGCAAGCAAGAGAGTCCCATCCATCAGCTGTGTGGGATCGAAGCCCGCTCTCAATTAGAGATGGAGTGGACATCACCATCCCAGAATTCTCAGGATTGGTGAATGAACTATGGACTAGAGTGGACTTACTGGTATTCTACAATAGATTTGTTGTGATTCTAGCAATGGAAGAAATTACAGCATTGATGTGGAGGCAGTGGCCACTGGAGGCTCTAGGGGTAGGGGGAGGGAAAGACAGGTGTAATGCCGGGGTTTTTTGGAACTTGGGAATCGTCCTGAATGGCAATGTAATGACACATATATGCCATTAATATATCTTCCCATAGCCTGCAGAATTGTGTGGGAGAGAGTGTAAACTACAATGTGAACTGTGGTCCATGCTCATTGGCAATGCCCCAGGATGCATTTATCAATTGCAATGAATGTGCCACACTAATGAAGGATGTTGTTTATGTGGGAGGTTGTTGGAGGTGTGGGGAGCAGGGCATAAGGGAATCCCTATATTTTTTGTGTAGCATTTGTGTAATCTAAATACCTTAAAAATCTTTTAGCAATATTTTATTGTTTTCTGTGTTTAAGTACCTTACATACGTGATAATTTGAGTCTTTGGGGACCCCAGAAAATCCTGTTCTTAAAGTGAACCTATTGCTGTACCTGTAAAACCATTGTAGATAATACATTTTGATTAGACTTAGTTAAAAGGCCTGTAGATTGGGTCACTTTTGATAAGACCTCTTCATT
>JAQZBX010086416.1:0-12997 GCA_029593785.1 Cabassous unicinctus | reverse complement strand
GAGGATTGAATCTGGGACCTTGTATGTGGGAAGCCGGTGCTCAACCACTGAGCCACATCAGGTTTCTTGAATTGTTTTTTTCATTTATTTTGCTTGATCATTTTTGTTTTTTCAGGAGGCACTGGAAACCGAACCTGGGACTCCTGTGTGGGAGGTGGGAGCTCAACGGCTTGAGCCACATCCACTCCCCCTAAATTGATCTTTTTTTTTTCCTTTTTTAAAAGATTCTTAGATTGCATAAATGTTACACAAAAAATATAGGGATTCCTATTTGCCCCACTCCCCACACCTCTCACAACCTCCCACATAAACATCCTTCATTAGTGTGGCACATTCATTGCATCTAAATTGATTTTAAATAAACTTAAAACTTTTGAATTTAATACAATCAAAGGGTATCACACCCAGAGGAACAGACCAGTCTACCAACATAATCTTTCTCTTTATTGGGAGAGATTCACAAAAATAATTTCAAACTGCCACATATATTTAGAGGCTTTTAGGTTTATTTACATTTATGATTGTTGTGCCTTTTGAAAAGATTTCCCTTCTAAGTATTTCTCCTCTTAATCCTTATTAATATGGTTGTTTAAAATCTATTTTTTTCTGATGTTAATATTGTTAAGTTAGCTTTCTTTTGCTTAGTATTTTCATATTATACATTTTTCCCAGGTTTTCATTTTCAACTTTTCAGGGTGGTTTTGTTTTAGGTATGTCTCTTATAAGTAGCATATAACAGATGATTTTTTATACCTTTGCAAAAATAGGATAACAATTTGCTAATAATTACAATTATTATTACAATTTGATTATGAATAAATTTTAAACTTATTTCTAATATCTTATTTTGTGTTTGATGTATAATATCCCTATTATTATTTATTTTCTCTCCATTCCTCAAATACAATATCTGGCACATAGTAAGCACTATGTATTTTCTATTGTTGTTATTATTTTATTTATATTACATTGAATTAATATAGCTTTTTGGATTCCTCTTTGTTGTTTATGGAACTAAAGTTTTGTTTCTAATTTTAATAATACATAATTTTTTTTTTAAGGTTTATTTAATTTATTTTTCCCCACCCCCTTGTTGTTTGCATTTACTGTGTTTGTTCATTGTGTGCTGGTCTTCTTTTTAGGAGGCACCAGAAATCAAACCCAGGCCCTCAATGTGGGAGGGAGGTGCCTAATCGCTTGAGCCACCTCTGCTCCCTGCTCTGTTGTC
This sequence comes from Cabassous unicinctus, assembly GCA_029593785.1. NCBI lineage: Eukaryota > Metazoa > Chordata > Mammalia > Cingulata > Chlamyphoridae > Cabassous > Cabassous unicinctus. Next base: position 11,769 of record JAQZBX010086416.1, on the reverse strand, counting down.
GCTCTTGTTTTCCTTGTGTCTCTTGTTGTGTCATCTCGTTATGTCAGCTCGCCGTGTCTGCCCGTTGCATCAACTTGCTGTCTTGCTCGTCTTCTTTTGCAGGCACCGGGAACCGAACCTAGGACCTCCTTTGTAGTAGGCGGGAGCTTAATTGCTTCAGCCATGTCTGCTTCTCAACACTTAATTTTTAACATATATATTTAGTTATTCCCTTTTCCAACCAGACATAAAGTTGTTCAATAGTTCTATCCCCCTCTTGAACATGACCTGGACTTTAGCACATTTTAGCCACCCATTAATCAATACCACTCCGGTTTTGCTATTGTTGTATGTGTTTCATTATTTCCTTTTTTTAACATTCAAAAGAGATATTAATATTTATTATAGTCATTAATTAAAATTGCCAACACATTTTAAAATTTTTTCTCCTAATATATTTTATCATTTTTTCTCCTTGTCACTGTTTCTTAATTCTACACTTTTCTTCCTATTCATTTTTATTCTTTCTGAAATTTATTGTTTAATTATTGTTTTAGTGAGGTTCTATGGGTGGTAAACTCTCTTAGTATTTTTCCCTGAAAATGTGTTTACTTTGGCCTTACTTTTGTGTGGCATTTTAGCTGGATATAAATTTCTAGAATGATATCTATTTTTATTGATGAAAAATCTGCTGTCTTATCATTCCTTCATGGAAAAATGTGTCTTTGCTCTTTAGAAGGTTTTAATATTTTTCTCTTTATTCTTGATGTTTTGCAGTTAAATTACAATATGCCTAGGTATGTATTTACCATTACTGATCCTGCTTGATATTTGGAGTGAAATTTTGCTATGACTGATATCTTTCTTCAGTTTTGGAAAAATTTTAGTTGTTATGTTTTGAAATATTTCTTTTCTTAAGTTACCTCCAATTTCTTCTGTAACTCGTATCTTATATATATTAAAGTCTTTCAGTTTATCCCCATTTCTCTTAACTGCTTTTTCATTATTTTTCATCCTTCATAATTTTTAAGTCTCTGTCTCAGTTGGTATCTTCCAAATAATTAATTTTATTGTTGAATGTGTCTGGATTGGAATTTTCCTGACACTTGAAAATTTAATTTCAATGATTATTATTTTCACTTCCAATTTTTCAAATTGGTCTTTCTCACATAACTTTTTCTTTCTTTTTGCCTTTTTTTATGACACAAATTCATGCTTCCTAAAGATGAACATTATTCCTCATTAAACATACTAAGCATATTTATTTTCAATTTATGTCAGACCCTCAAAAAGTTCACTTGCTTTGGAATGTATTTGTATTCAGATTGTAGAATTTGTTGGCCATCTTTCTTAGCATTAGGTAATTTTATGATTTTGGAATTTGGGATTGTAGGCACATTTTGAGACACATGCATACTTCTGAATAACACATGCTCTTTTTTTTTTTTTTTAAGATTTATTTATTTACCCCCACCCCCTGTTGTTTTTGTGCTTGCTGTCTGCTCTCTGTATCCATTCGCTGTGTGTTCTTCTGTGTCTACTTGTCTTCTCTTTAGGTGGCACCAGGAACTGATCCTGGGACCTTCTGGAGGGGGCAAGAGGCGCTCAATCTCTTGCGCCACCTCAGCTCCCAGGTCTGTTGTGTCTCTTATTGTCTGTCCTCTGTGTCTCTTTTTGTTGCGTCATCTTGCTGTGCCAGCTCTTCCACGCGGGCCAGCACTCCTGTATGGGCCAGCACTCTGCATGGGCCAGCACTGGAGTGAGTCAGCTCTCCGCTCAGGTCAGCTTGCCTTCACCAGGAGGCCCCAGGAATCGAACCCTGGACCTCCAATATGGTAGACAGGTGCCCTATCGCTTGAGCCACACCCGCTTCCCCATGTGCTCTTTCTTTCTGCTTCCATGAGGAAAGGATGGGGCCTGAAATTTATAGAAAGCCAGGCTTATTTTATAAACAGATTATTAAGCTTTAATTAAGCTCTGTGACTAAGTCCATTTTATTGTTCTTCAGTCACTAGTAAAGTTTTGTTTCAGTGGTTCCAGCTTGTTGATGCAAGGGCCAGAGTGTTAAAGGGACGGCTAAGGACAGCATGGTATTGGCCGCAGAAATTAGTAAGATCTCCAAAGGGTAGGCAAATCTTGGAAAACTAGTGTTGATTTTTTTCAATATTTAAAATTTCAAGCCCTATCAGCTAAGAAGATTTGGTCAATCTTTATTTTCTGTAGTTTCTATTATGGAAACAAATGGTGTGTACCCCTTGACCAAAATAATATTACTCTATAATATGAAATAAACTTTTAAATTTTACTCACCAGGCTGGAGACTCTGACACATTTGGTTTCATCTCATTTGAGAGTCACTGACTAGAAGCATGACCTAGCTATGCCTTCTCATGTGGAGATTGTCTCTCCATTGCCAATACTGGGGGATCAAGGTCTACAACTGGTAATTATCCAACAGAAATACATTCATATGGTCACCAAAAGACACAGAAAAAATTATTCAGAGCAGCACTATTAATAATAGCCCCACATTGGAAACCACCTAAATTTCTATCAAAAAATAAATGAATAAATAAAATTGTGGTACATTTACACAATAGAATAGCATACAGCAACAAAAAGGGAGCAAGCTACGACGACGTGCAATCGCATGGCTGAATCTCCTGAATATAATGTTAAATGGAACAGTGGTGTTCCAAAGGGGATGGGCAGTGGGCGTGCTTTACCCCAGGTGCAGACAATTAGAGTGGGCGTTGTCTTTAGAGAACCCATAAACAACAATAAAACTAACTGAAAATCAGTTTTTTTTTATTGTCACCATGTGCTGTTAATTCTCAGCAATATCAGCAATAAAATACTCTTCCCTGCTGTGCAGACCTCCTCTTCCCATCTCACCCCCCACAACCCCACAGCACTGGAGTGAAGGAAGCCTGACACAGAAGACTACATCTAATACGATTCTATTTATATGAAGTACAAAACCAGGCAAAACTAATCTGTGCTGTTAGCAATCATGGTGGTTTTTAACCCTGTGGGGTATTGATTAGAGAAGAGCATGAGAGGATTCAGGGGGTGGGGGAGGCTGGAAATGCTGGGTATGTCCGAGGTGTGAAAATTAATTGAGCTGTGTTCTTATGATCTGTGCATGTCTCTGTGTATTACACCTCAATGAAAGGCTTTTTAAAAAAAAGTTACAGCATATTTTTTAAAAAATTAGTTATGTTTAAAAATCATCTTGCCATCATCATTTTGGAAGGAAATCTTTCTGTCTGCTTCCACAGAAATTTCCATCAGGATCACACAATGGTCTGTAACTGATGCTTTAAGAATCAACCCTTAACACTCAGCACAGGCATTTACTGAGTGCCTGCCCTATGGGAGAGATACTGGACTCCGTGCTTTGATGATAAGGCAGAAGGGCCACTTCTTTTGCTTAGAAGAAAGACTGGCTTATGAAGCAGCTGAATTTCTTGGGGCTTAATCACATGAAACTAGGCATTTGTCTTTAAACACAGATGGCAGATAACCTGTGATAGCCCTCCTCCGCCATTTGTGTGATGTGTGAATTCATTTTGAGGTCACTAACTGTGCAGGAGGGGACAGAGCCGGAAGCCGGGAATAAGGAGCGTGGGTGAGAGGAACAGACAGATGTCAAAAGAAGGACCTGAGGAAAAGGCAAGGAAGCGGAGAGATGACATTGCCGCCTCCATCCCCATCAACCAAGTAGCGGAAGAGATAAGACAGATCCCGGCCGTCGATCACCACCACCGAATAAGAGAAAGGACAGCCCGTCACGTCAACAAAACGTAGGAAGGCTGTCGCTTCAGGATAAAGGGCTATTCTTTAAACTGAATAAGTTTAACTTTATGAAAAATCCACTTCTTATTACTTATTTTTCGTATTCTCCTGTAGACTGGTAAAAATTTCATCATGGTCAGGTGTTTGAGAAGGATTGCTGCTCTAGCCCAGGGGTCAGCGAACTTTTTCTGTAAAGAGTGAGGTCAGTAAATATGTTCAGCTTTGGGGGCCACATGGTCTCTGATGCAACTACTTAACTCTGCCTTCGGAGGACGAAAGTGCTGTAGACAATAGGTAAGCAAATGCGTGTGACTGTGTTCCAAAAAAACTTATTTATGGACAGTAAAATTTGAATTTCATATAATTTTCTTATGTCAAAAAATATTATTCCTTTTTTGATCCCCCCACCCGCCACCCCAAAACCATTTTAAAAGGTAGAAACCATTCTTAGTTCACAGGCTGTGCAAAAAACAGGTCAGGGGCTGGACTGGTCCTGCCAACTGTGGATTGTCCATCCTACTCGAGCTGACATCCTGGATTCTGGGGTCCTTGTTCCTACATATCTACCTTTACACAAGCTGTGGCAGTTTGGCATTATTTATGAATTCCAAAAATAGATATTGGTTTATGTTTGTAAACTGGTCTGTTCCTCTGGGGGTGATTAATTTATGATTAGGGCTTTGATTGGGCCACCTCAGTGGGGCATTGAGTCCCCACCCCTTGGTAGGTGGGGACTCACAGATAAAAGTCATGGCAAAGGACCGAGCTGGAGTTCTGATACTGAATTTTGAGCTGGAGCCTGGGAAGTGAACATGGAGGAGAAGAACACAGAGGAATAGAGACAGCTGTTAGACATGGCAGAAGCCCAGGGAGAGAGACAGAGCTGTTCACTTGATAGTCTACAGCTGGCCTTGTGGAAAAACCAGAGGAGCTGAGCCCGGAGAGTAATGAGGCCCGGGAAGAGGGGAACCCAGGAAGCCTGAACCCTGGCAGACATCAGCAGCCATTTTGCTCCAACACATGGCAATAGACTTTGGTAAGGGAAGTAATTTATGCTTTATGGCCTGGTAACTAAGCTTCTATGCCAAATAAATACCCTTTATAAGAGCCAACAGATTTCTGGTATTTTGCATCAGCACCCCTTTGGCTGACTAAAACACAAGCTGTTCCCATTGCCTTTCCTTCCTGCCTGGCCCCTTTTCACCTCTTTTGATCCTTCCTGTTTCTCAAAAGCTCCTGTAACTCTCATCTCCTCCATTGAGTTACCCCTACGTGCTGTCGGTTTCTTTCCCTTCCAAACATCTTGTTGCATAGGTTGACTTATAGCGGCTCTGCCCTTAGCTAGCTGGGTGACCTTGGGCAAATTATTCAACCTCTCTACGTTTTAGGTTTCTCAGCTGTAAGATGAGTATAATAAGAGCACCCGTATCGAGGTCTTGTGTGTGTGTGCATGCATAAGTGTGTACTAAATGAGATAGTGCATATTAGCACAGTGCCAGATGAGCTCTGAGTGCTCAGTCATTTGAGGCACTTATGTTTTTAAACGTTTTGTGTGTAATAGTTTTGGCCCTCCACCCAAAACTTCCTAAACTGTCATGTTTTTCTTATGTTCTCACAACAACTAGCTTAAGGCTCTGTTTAGAGCAGGTGCTGAATTAATAAATCAAAATTAGTTAAATCTAAGAAAACTAAAATAGTCTAAAAACAATTATGAGGGAGGCAGGAATTGTAGCAGCAGCTCAAGCCATGCCTACTGCTGGAATCTATAGAGCAATTCTGTACAGCATTTAGAGGCTCTCAGTTGGGTACCTCTTCAAACCACTGTTCTTGAAGTATTTGCTCAAGATCTCTTCAGCTGGGGAAAGGTTAATCACTCTCTGTGGGAGAGGCCAAGCCATCTCATTCAGAGGTTTTTCTGTTATCAAGAGAGTTTCCACCCTAGCCCCAAACTTGCTCACCTCCTTCAACGAATCAAAGCTCAAAGGTTCAATAGACCCACCCTGCCTAAAAGGCAGTTTAGCAGTTGCTACCTTTACAAGCCCTTGTAGAGTCTGTCTTCTAGTGACTTATTCCTCCCAACCACATGCCACATCATTCATGGAATGAATTCCGGTAAAGAAAGCATTCTCTAAATGCTTATATTTCCTGTGAGATCTTGGCACTCGGTTGCCTCTTAACTCAGCTCAGCAGAAATAAAGTTGCCAGTGTTTTTTTTTTTTTTTTTCCCTTCTTGTTTTGAAGTAATTTCAAACTTTTCACAGTTGCAAAAATAATACAAACCTATACAGAGAACTCCAATATATCCTCTACCTAGATGCCCAGATTTTAACATTTTGACACTTTTGTCAGTCTATCTACCCGATTTTCTAAACATTTGAAAGTAGGTTGCATACATCATGCTCCTTGAATACAATACTTACGTGTATATTTCCTAAGAACAGGGATAGTCATTTAGGTAACCACCTTAAGAACAGTTGTAAAGTCCAAGAAACTTAATATTGATATAAAGTTCTCAGTCTATATATCAAGTTTTTCAAGTGTACCAATAAGGTCCTTTTGGACATTTTCTCCTTCATTATTAGATCCAGTCCAGGATCATATATTGCATTTAATTGCCTTTATCTCTTTAGTCTCCTTCTCTCTCTCCTTTTTTATTTTTTTATTTTTTTAATTTAGTTTTTTAGTATTTTCTCTCCCATTTTTAAATTGTTGAAACATATATACAAGGTAAACTTTCCCATCACAACCACTCTTAAGAATACAATTCAGTGGGATTAATCACAGTCACAGTATTGTGCTTCCCTCACCACCATCAATTACCAGAACTTTCCAAGCACCCTAAACAGAAACCTTACATCCATTATGCATTAATTCTCCATTCCCTTCTCTACCACCCCTGGTAACCTGCACTGTACTTCCTGTTTCTATGAATTTGTGCATTCCAATTATTTCATATAAGTGGGATCCTACAGTATCTGTCCCTTTGTGTCTGACATTTCAGTCAATGTGATGTCTTCAAGGTTCATCTATATTGTTACAGTATCAGAACTTCATTCCTTTTTATGGCTGAATAATCTATTGTGTGTATAACCACATTTTGTTTATTCATTCATCGGTTGATGAACACTTGGGTTGCTTTCATCTTTCGGCAATTTGTGAATAATGCTGCTATGAACATTGGTGTGCAAATACTGGTTCATGTTCCTGCTTTCAATTCTTATGGGTGCTAGAAGTGGGATTGCCAGGTCATATGGTCATTCTGTACTTCCTGAGGAACTGCCAAACTGTCTTCCATAGTGGTTGTGCCATTTTACGTTCTCACCAGCAATGAATGAATATTCAACAGTTGCAATTTTCTGATTTTAAAATAATAGCCATTTTAGTTGGTATGAGGTGGTATTTCATTGAGCTTTTATTCAAACTTCCCTAATGACTAATGATGTTGAGCATCTTTTCATGTGCTTATTGACTATTTGAATGTCTTTGGAGAAATGTCTATTCAAATCCTTTGGCCATTTAAAAATTAGATTGTCTTTTTCTTGTCAAGTTGTAAGAATTCTGCCAGTGGGTTTTGACAAAAGGAGAATAGGAGCTTTAGCCCTAAGGGGAGGGGAATGCAGAGTGTCTGCCTCAGTTTTAGACCTCTGGACCATCCTAGGGAGGGAAGGACTGCAGAAAGAGATGAAGGCATTTCCGAAGATGCTCTGTGAAATATTGGGATAAACCTCTGTTTGGATGTTAAAGATGGATACCAGGTTGGGGGAGAGGGGCCTTCTCCCCTTCAGTACAGTTCTCCATGTTGCCTCCATGCCTGAGAAGTAGGAGGGTGGACAACAAACTATGACATTCTTTTTGAAGGGACTGACAATTGGCTTCAGAGGTGTGGCAAGGTGCCCTCATGCAACTTTGCTATTGCAGAGGGCCTTTGTGATAAGGTTTACGCAGGAACTTGTCCATCAGGAGTGCAACCTGGTAGTGAATGCCCAGAAACCACTGGTGTGGAGAGTGAGTGGCTATTAGGACCACAGGCTTTGGAGTCAGATGCTCTACCACTTACTAATAGCTTTGGATTATTTCTTCATCTAGGAAACAGAGATAATACCTATTACATAGGGTTGTTGAAAATATTAAGACAATATGTGTAAAGCATGTGGTAAGTGATATTAAAATATCACAGAAAGAAACATGGATCAGTACCATATGAGGTATTCCTGGCAATGTGGCCTCATTGGAACTATAAAGAGTGGCCTGGCATTTAGACACATGAGTCACATGTGTTTCCATGTGCCATGGGTGGCCAGGAAATTAAGTGATTTTTTCCCCCCTTTAAAAACCACATCCCTTTAATAGAAAACTACAGCAAATACCATACAATATGTGAAAAGGGCCACTTATTTATTATCACTCCATGTCAGAAACCATCTGGACCATTTTTCTTGTAGCAGATGTTTGCCAAATTAACTTTGGAAACAGAATTCATGTAGGATATTTCTGTTAGCACAATGAATGCAAGTAGGACAGAGGCAGATAAATTTTTCAAAACAGTATTAAGCCATAGCACAGTCAGGTAAAAATCCATGGTGACTACATACATTCTTATAATTTACACGGAGTGCTCAGAAAATGTCAATAAACCCTTAATTTAAAAAGAATTCTTCTGGAAATGATCTGAAATTTAAGACAGCTTTAAAAACTTGACCATGAAGACTTAACATTTAATTTAAGTTATTCACGGGATGGTAGTTATTATGAGATAGACAAAGGTACCTTCCATTTATTCGTAAGGAGTGTCTAATTCTCTTTTGTTCGTTTAACACAATGTTCTAGGATGTGGGAATAACAAGTCTATTAAGAATTACCTCCTGTCCTCAGAGATCTTTTAGTCTAATTTGGAAACAAATAAACCAACATATACAGTATAGTCAAGGGCAAAGATTCAGGCATGCCTCAGATCTGAGGAAGCCCAGGAGACAGATGGATCAACAAAAGTTTTTTGAAAGAGGTGAACCTTGAGAGATGAAGGAAAGTTTCCAAAGCATAAATCAGGCTGGGAAGGGGGGTGGGATGGGACATCACAGACAGAATAATAAGACAATAATGACTGTCAACTATAATAGCTTTAAAAATTTCAATCTTTATTGTTTTCAACAGCTTGTGTTAGCTTGAGTTTTTTTTTTTTTTAAAGATTTATTTATTTATTTGTCCCCCCCTTGCTGCTTGTGCTTGCTGTGTCCATTCGCTGTGTGTCTTCTCCGTGTCTGCTTATCTTTCCCTTGCTGTGAGGTCCCGCTGCATCAGCCCCTCGCGCCGCGCGGGCCGGCCTGCCCTCACAAGGAGGCCCTGGGAAGCGAACCCGGGGCCTCACACATGGTAAACGGGGGCTCTATCGACTGAGCCACTCCCGCTTCCAGCTTGAGTTTTAATATAATTTAAAATCCAATTTTTGCCTCCTATAGAGTCACAGAATTCTAAATATGAAAAGATATTTAGTAACTTTTAGGCCATTCCCAATATTAAAACCCTTCTTGTGAAGTAACAAAGTAATACATGTTTATTATAGATCATTTAAAAAATATGAATAAGCAAAAGAAGAAAAAACTTTATTCCTGCTTCTAAACTGTCATGAATATTTTGTAGCTAAGTTCTTGCCCCTGATTATATTCTTGAGGTAAATGAGGATAAACCCCAGGATGGGAAATTGCACATTTAAAGGAAAGGCCCATTTTAAGGATTTTGACTAATGTTAGCAAATACAGAGACTGTATTCCCATTTGGAAGCCTGGGCTCTGGATTCAGCTGCTGGGGTTTCCTCTACTGTCCCCCGCTACTAATTGTGTGACCTCAGCACTTTGTGTCTTTCTAAGCTTTGGTTTCTTCAGTGATAAATGGGGAATTTCTTTCTGTCTTTGATTCATCATCCATCATTGGGCAGTGATAACACCTGCCTCCTGGGGTGAACAGGAGGATTAAATTAGCTATCTCTAAAAAATTTAGCACTATACTTGCGCATGTTAAACTTTCAATAAAGATCAGCTATTATTGCCATTATTGCTGTTATTATCACACTCCTTCTAGTGGGACATAAAGTGACCATTTTCCTGTGTCTTTAACAGCAGTGGGACAAAATCATTGCTGGCTTGACGGGTGAAAATGGTGGCTTGTTTTAATTTGCAATTCTTTAATTATTAACGCCCTCTTTTTAAAGATGAATGGCCCAAGGGCACGCAGCAAGTTACTAGCACAAGCAGAATTAAAAGTAGACCATGATTGGGTTGCAGACCATTGCTCTTTCCAGTTCACTGCTTAACAACCTTGCGAGGCAGAATAGTCTAGTAATCAAGCGTGGACCCTGACGTCAGACAGCTTGTGTTCAGATCCCAGCTCTACCACTTCCCAGCTCTGTGGACCTCAACCATTCATCTCTAAAACAGGAGAATTAATAATGTAACTTCTCTAGGCCTGGTTTCCTCATTTATAAAATTAAGAACCTAAGTCAAAGGTTGTTCTAAGGATTAAATGAGTTAATTTATGTTATGTGCTTGGAACAATGATTGGCGTATGCCAAGTGCTGATGAGGTTACAGACTCTTTTTTATATGGCTATGCCTGTCCATATAGCTCAGCTGCCTTTAACAATGAAGACAGGGGAGTAGTTGAAGTTAGGTAACTGCAATGAAGTGGGATGCATATCTGATCTCAAGGTTCCTGCCCAGAAGGGAGGTACAGAATGACACAATTTCCTGAACAGAATGGTCCGTACTTCTCAATAGTCAGAGAAAGGAAGAAAGCAAAGTACCAGAGCAAAAACAAGTCTACTTTGCCCATTCCTGACCTTCTACTGTTCCTTAGATTTACCCGCAGCTTGATTTTAAAACTTTTCAGAACCTAACCTGTCTATAAGTAGAAGAATTTGATAAATCACAGTGTGGAAATAGTTACAGAATCTAGCTAGGTTTGCTCTTTGTCCTAAGCATAGTCCTTTAGAAACAGTGTCTATTTGCTTACAGAGGAAAACAATGGAAACTGGACTTTATTGTTTGTTTTTAAAATCAAAGACATTTTAAGGAACATGTGGATTAAGTTGTAAAGACATATTTTCAAATAAATAAACATCAATGTCCAATTTCACTTAAAAAGGCAAATCTATATTTTAAAAACAGACTTTCTTCCTTAAAGAAAATAACCACCATTTGTCTGACAAATATGCATTATACCTAAATATTGTGCCATTTAAACTTTACCATTTCACAGTTTTCTTAAATGACAAACATAATTCTCAGTTTTTTTATTTTTAAGATAAAAAAATAAAGTATCAATTGTATTATTTTAAAAAGTCTTTTATAAGACACTAATAATAAAGAAACAATCAAAATTATCCAAAATGTCAATGATGTTGATCACTATCCAGGCATTTTGCAGGGAAGTCTTTATAGCAATATTGTTCTCTCTCTTTTTTAATGCCGAGTAGAAAAAGTCCAGGAGCAAAAAATATATTTCTATTCTCACAAAATGGAGGTTTTGAATATGAGGATCCATCAGAAAAATAGGGTGATGGCTGGGTCCACCCACACTGTAAAAACAAACAAACAAAAACACCCTCGTTTATATGTTATCCCCACCTTTTCTCCTTCTGTGAGTCAGAACATAGATGTGCCTTTGACAGAGCTTCAACTGTGCAGATGAGGAAAATACTGTAAACGTCAGTGGAGAAATGATATGGAAGGAATCTTGTATCTCTGAATTAATTACTACATGGAGCAGATTTGCCCATTGGCGTGGAGTGTTCACTTCCTCTGTTACATTATGATATTAGGTCATTGTTGGGTATCTCTTTTACTTGGGCATCCTAGACTTGCCCAAATATAGAGAGTATTTTCTTTAAGAAAATGAGTTTAACTTTTGATTGCAGATACATTTACATTTATTTCTATCATCTTATTTAATTTAATTTTATTTATTTACTTTTTTAATCCATTTTTACCACCCTTCCCCC
>JAQZBX010086415.1:0-13020 GCA_029593785.1 Cabassous unicinctus | reverse complement strand
AGAATAAAAATTTGACATAAATTGGGCATTACTATGGCATAGTACTTTCACACATATGATCTGTCTACCAAGCCAAAGTTTTAAGCTTATTATCCCTGTTATACAGCTGGATAAACTGAAACTCCAAGAAGTTTAACAACTTGCCCAGAGCCAAGCAGCCGGGGAGTGCAGAGCTGAGAGTCAAAGGTAAGGTTCATAACTTTCTTATCCTTCCCAGATAAGAAATATAAGGAAACCTTTGCACAAGCGCAGGCCACATGATCTCTAGTGTAGTACTTTATGGAACTTTGTCAAAAAGGAAATTGGCTCAGAGTGTATGTTTTAAAATGCAGGATGTGCAGCAGGATAGGTAGTCAAAGTCTTCAACAAAAAGTCTTCCCTGATGCTCAGCTATTGAGAAGTGTTTTCCCCTTTTCTCACCCCCTAATCTATCTATCTCCCTCAGCTTTTGGTTTTCATTTCTTTCCATCAGTAGCCATGGTAAGAACCAAAGATGAAAGGCAGGCAGGAGATTCTAACTAGTCCTCAAACATGGAACCTCGCCAGCATTTCTCATCAGTATAACGCTATGTACCACACAAACAAAGCAGCACCATTCTCTTCTTTTCCATTCATTTCCCACTCTTGGAAGCAGCCAAGGCCATTTGCGAATCTTATGAGCACATTTGTATTCATAAACTTGGAGATCAGTCTTTCAATGTTTCAGAAAATGCTTGATCTAGAAACAATTGGATTCATTTCACCACTCCTGTTAACCTTTACCTAAGAAAGAAATGAGCTTTTTTGTGAGATGTTCTGTTCATCGTTTCCGTTAATCAGATAGGACTGTTTAAACTGTGGCACTTCCTCTAGTACACATACACATAGAATATTCAGTGGAATACTAACCACAATGGGGCTTTTTGAATTTCTCTGCTGGATTGTGACTACTCAAAGATATGAGAGCAGAATCTGAAAACAGGCTTGGTTCAACGTGTTTTAGTTAGAAACAGTCTTCATTCGATTATTGAATATCTGGCTTACCTAGCCAGAATACCTAATTATTGATTGCATAGTTATAAACCAGAGGAGGTTACAGAACAATGCTCATCTGTCTGGAACACAGTGAAACATGGAGGATTTGCAGGGACAAATACAGTGTGGCTTGGCAGGTGACAGAAATGTGTTTGAGGAAATGTGTAAAAACAAGTCTTATTTTTCAGCTTTGTTATATTATAAATTGCTTTTCATTGACACTGATAATTCTTATTTAGAGTTATTAACTAGTTTTTATTTATTGGTTCTCTCTCTCCAAAACACTAACAACTTTCTAATGGACATCAATTCTTAAACACGTATTTTGCATGTCAGGATACAAGACATGCTGATCTCAACATTCCTTGACATCTTCAAGTCTATCAATAGATATTTTGTGAGTGCCTATTACATCACAGCCATCAATGCTTTATATATAATATCCATTCATTCTTCCCCACAACCTTCCCCACCTTGCCCCAAGATGGCTCCCTCGTCTGTTTGCTCGTTGTTTGTGCTCGTTGTTTGTGCTTGTTGTCTGCTCATTGTTTTTGCTCATTGTTGTTTGTTCGTTGTCTATTTGTTTTTTCTTTAAGAGGCATGGGGAACCAAACCCAGGACCTCCCATGTGGGAGGCAGTTGCTCAACTGCTTGAGCCACATCTGCTCCCTGCTTGTTTGTTTTTTGGGTTTTTTTGCTCATTGTCTGCTCGTTGTTTTGCTCATTGTCTGCTTGTTGTTTTTGCTCATTGTCTGCTTGTTTTTTTGCTCATTGTCTCCTTGTTGTCTGCTCCTCATTTGTCTTCTTTAGGAGGCACTGGGAACCGAACCCAGGATCTCCCATTCCCCACAACCCTTTGAGGTGTGGATTTTTAGGTCCATTTTTGAGGAAATTGAGGGTCACAGAGATTAAATAACTTGTCTGAGGTCACATAGCTTATAGGCAGCAGATCAGGAGTGGGACCCAGGCCTGTGACTACCCACGTCCCCTTTCTTCCCACTTTGTACCAATTACCATAGCTTCAGTCACCCTTCAAAAGCATTTGGATCTATTTTTCTTTTATTTTCAAGATCTCCCATGAGGATAAAGTCCAAATTCCTTCATGTGGCACAAAAAGCCTTTCATAATCTAGCCCCTGCCTACCTGTCCATTCTCATCATCACCACCCCTTCCTGGTGTATTCTACATTTCTATTTGCAATTCCCCAAACCAGCCATGCACTTCCAGTCTTCAGGCTCTTGTAGAGGCTGTTTCCTTAGCCTGGAGTATCTTTCCTTCTAGGACACATCTTTGAGACTATACTGAATTATAATCTAGAGCGCTCCTTCTACTCCAACCTTTGGACTCACAGAGCTCTTTTCAGACACCCATATTTATACTTCTCTCACTTTATTGTGATTATTTATATCCACCTCAGTCTATCTGCCCTACCAGATTTTAAACTTCTTGAAGTCATTCACTATCGTTTACTTGATTTTGTTTCTCCATACAAAGTTGGTGCTCGATCACACACAAGATCTTATTGATTGACTAAATGAATCAACACATTTCACTTGAGCATTTCCACTTCTCTCCAATTGCAAAACCATGGGAAAGGGACCTTCTTTGCTCCGGTTGTCTCATGTATCAAATCATTAAGGTACTACTAATGGTCCTTAGCAATGCCATACCATAAGCCACCTGATTCAAGTCTTTGCAAAATTTCAATCATAGTACCGTCCGACAATTTGAAAAAAAAAAAAAAGATTTAGTAGGTCCAGAAGTTAACGCATAGAATTCTACCTGCATTTTCAATCCGTCAGCTTATTGTGTTGATTGCTTCTGGCGTCTCTGACAAATTAAAAGTTTCTAAGGTATGTGAATCCAATTCATATTCAGAATGATAAGCTTTCAGGGAGCATTGTTCTTTAACTTCCCTGTTTGAGAAGGCACTCATTATTAATGTCAGTTCATCTCAGGAATGTCTGATTTTGTTTTACCCTATTTGCTTTCAGTTTGCTTATCCTCAAAATTGCAAATTCCAAATGCTTGGAATTTGAGTACCACACCTTCAAGATTTTTACCCAGGAAATCTACAAGGTAGGCAATATGTATTATCATACGCAGAGGAGGAACTCTTTGTACTCTCCAGTATATACTATAGAGCCTTGCACATACTAAGAACTCAATATACATTTGTCAAATCAAATTGACCTATGCTTCATCCTGAAGGTTTGATATTTTAATCATTGTCAGTCTCGCCGGGTTTTATTTGCAGGAGGAGGGGCTTATTTCAGGGAACATGATCTCTGGGTTATGACTTGTAATTTCTCTATTATATTTCCTCACATATATGATTGCATTAATGGGGCCTTAGCAAACCACAAGAACATTTTAGATTTTATCATCGAGTGCCACTAGTCTTGCTTTTGGCAAAGTTATATATTAGCTTTAGATCACATCCAATTGCAGAATATTAAGCTTCAATAAAGTTGGAGATATTATTAGATTTTATTAATCATTTCCGAGCTGGTGTCCCAGGTAGTATTCTGAAGAGACCATTACTACTTCTTCCTTTGCTTATTAAGTTTAATTCACAGTTTCTTCAATCACATCTGTTCTCCTTTTCATTTGTGCATTTTGCCACGTATTAATTATCTTTTGTAAAGAATGGAAAGTAGGGTATTTTCTTATTCAGAATGATGATCTGTGCTTGAAAATATGATATATGTACAAACACAACATGTATAATAAAAAATATGAAAGTTCTCAACCAAATCACAAGCACAAAAAGAAGACACTTAATTCCAAGTGAACCAAAAGCCAATGCACAGCTTTAGAACTTTAATTGCCTGATGGCAATTGCATGATGGCATAGAAAAACAGATAATAAAAACCTGTTCCCAGTACTTTGTGTACCTGCTAAAGACTCTAAATGGAATCAGATATAAAGTCATTTCTCTGGTAGCTAAATAGTATTAGTATCCAAGTACTGTGTAAAGACATTAATTAAATCCCAATTCCAATCGGTATTAGGACACTATTCCCTTGAAGTTGTTAAATAAATGACAATTGTTCTAAGCACATTAAGTGAACCACATTACAAAGAAAAACAGGAGTTCAAGCATGTAGATGAATCTACTGTGATTAGCTCATTGAGGAAAAAGAAAAAAAAATAGGAAAACAAAAGTAAGGTATTATCAATCATAACTGAGATTCACAGATCACAGTTCTAATTGCAGTGGACCTTTCATTCATAAATATACATTAAAATTTTATTATATGTGCCTGAAAGACCTCAGGCACATATAATATATATTAATAAATATATATTAAAACTTTATTATATGTGCCTGAAGGACCTCAAAGTCCTCATAATCTAGTTAGACATTATGATTATCTTCATAGTCATTCCCAAGGAATCTAGAAAAGTAAATGCTAGAGCTAATAAGATTGCAGGATACAAGACCAACACACAAAAACCAATTGCATTTCTATACCCTTATAATGAATATGTATAGAAACTAAAATTAAAAATACAGTATCATTTAAAATCTCCCCAAAGAAAATGAAATACTTATATGTAAACCTAACAAAACTAGTACAGGATTTTTATGCTGAAAATGACAAAACACTGATGAAAGAAATCAGACAAAACCTACATAAATAGAGACATACCATTTTCATGGACTGAAAGATACAACAGAGTAAAGATGTCAAATCTCCCTAAATTGACTTATAAATTTAGTGCAATTCCTATCAAAATGTCAGTAAGGTACTTCGTTGACATAGTCAACTCTGCCATTAGGAGAACGCAAAGTAAGATTATCATGAGATATCACCACACACCTATCAGAACAGCTAAAACAAAAATAGTGACAATACCAAATGCTGGCAAGGAGGCAGAGAAATAGATTTTTCATACATTGCTGATGCGCATATAAAATGGTACTGCCATTCTGGAACTCAGTTTGGCAGTTTCTTATAAAAAACACTAATGCAATTACCATATGACCCAGCAATTGCACTTGAGAAATTTTCCCAGAGAAATGAAAACTTATGATCACAGAAAAACCCACACATGAATGCTTAGAGCAGATTTATTTGATATAATCATATTAATTCAATTGTCACCCAAACAAATGTAAAATTAAATTTCCAACATGCTTCGAAGGATAAGTATGTGGCACAATGACAATGTAAATTAGGCAGTTTAGATTTAGAAGAGCAAAGGAATGTGTGGGGAAGTGGCTGAGGAAGGTCTCTTTGGGAAGTGATGATTGAGTTGAGACCTGAAGATAGGTAGAGTTCAACTAGGATAAAAACAGTACTGAAAGAAGATGGTATGCCTGGACATAGAGATTAAGACAGTGAGATGCAGCTGAATGGTAACAGGGCCAGCTTAGATAGCACTTTCTAAGCCATGATCAAGATTTTAATTTTTATCCTGGGACAAAGAGAATTCTTTATGGGGTGACAAATTCTGATATATATTCCAAAAAGACCACATGCCTACTAGGAGTAGATCTGGGATGGTCAATTAGGAGGCTATTGCATTAGTCCAGTGAGAAATGATGAATCATGAACTGGTGGGGGAGAAGTGGAGAAAATGTGGAAAGTATTTAGGAGGCATAATCTGCTGAACTTTTTGATGGGTTGGAGATGGGAAGTAAGGAAGTATCCATGTGACTATTTTCTAGTATTCTGGTTCTAGTGGAACTGACCAAATAGTGGTTCCCTTCACGAAGCTAAGAAACTACAAAGAAGACCACATTGGGGGTGGAAACCATGAAGGCAAGAGTACTTTGAATTATGTTTGAGACATTCAAGTGGAGATGTCAAATTGGCAGTTGGACATATAGCTCTCTCACCCAGAGGAAAGGTTCCAATCAGGGGGGGAATTCTGAGAAGACTTTTGCTGATTCTAAGATGTTAAAGTCTCCTGCATTGATTTTATATATATATACTCAGGTGCTAAAAAAATTGCAGAGATAATCTTACATCAGTGGTGCCCTAATCTTTTAGGAATCATGCAAAAAAAGGATTAAGTACTAAAAGGATGGGTATGGACAAAAATTTTGAAGGGAGAAAAGCTGATTCCAAAATATAAACTGGTAAGTTCAAAGTCATGTGCCAAAAGACTCTAGAACAGATGAATAATAGAATGATTTGTGAACTTTTCAAAAAGAAAATCATAATTACTAGATATCAGAACAGGCCAAAATTTAGGCAACCTGATTGTATCCCTTTTCTTTTAAAAAGTGTCATTAAAATCTGATAGACTTCAGGTCTGGATTTTAGCAAGGCATTTAACACTCTCAAAGTATCCTTATAAACAATGTCAGTTATATGATATTAGGTAGATTGACAGATGGCACCAAAGAGTAGATTTATGGTCCACCAGAAAGAAGGTAATGATGATCTGTAGTGCTGTGACTCCAGATGTGTCCTTTTTAAACATTTAACATTTTATGTTATAACATTTGACTACAGAAAATAATTGTTGAGCAAATTGGCAGATGATAAGCTTAGAATGAAAGAGAATACCTTGAATCCTAATGTTTCCATATAAGTCAGTGGTTCTCAACCAGGAGTAATTCTGTCTCCCAGGAAATATTTGATAATATCTGGGGGCATTTTTGTTGTCATAACTGGGGGTAAAGGGGAGGAGGTGCTATTGACATCCTTGGATAGAGGTCAGAGATGCTGCTAAATGTCTCAGCTTGCAGAGGACAGAGCTCCTACCCCCCAAATATTATTCAGTCCATCAGTGCAGCTGATGATAAACAATGATATGTCAACAGATTAGAATATAACATCCTCTACTTATTTTCCCCAAATATCAACTGTATATCATGGGGAAAACTGATTCAGGAATCAAAGGGACATGGCTTCTAGTCACTTCCTTCCACTAGAGTAAGTGCTGGGAGAAGTTGTCTTGCTCTACTTACTAATTCTAAGACTATAAACCCATTCCCAGAGACAAACTTAACTTCCCTGGGATTCTGTTTCTTTCTTTGCAGAAAAAGGAGGTTGAACATGATGGTATTTGTGGTAGGCTGAAAACTGACACCACCACCACCACCACCACCACCACCACCACCACCCAAAGATATCCATATTCTAATCCCTGGAACCTGTAAATTTTACTTTATTTGGAACAAGAGTCTTTGCAGGTGTGATTAAATTAAGAACTTTGATGTGGAGATTATCCTGGATTATCTGAATGGGGCCTAAATGCTATCATGGGAGTCCTAATTAGAGCGAGGCAGAGGGATATTATCTACACAGAAGAGGAAGAGGCAATGCAGCCATGGAGGCAGAGCTGGATGGATGTGGCCACAGGTCCAGCTGACAGCCACCAGGAGCTGAAAGAGGCAAAGTGCTGAAGGTGCAGCCTGGTTTCCCCTTGTTGCTTACAGTAAAATGCAGAAGAAAACTGAGAGAGGAACAAGTATTTGATGATTTGGGAAGTACTCAGTCTACCCAAATTGCCAGAGATGCAAAAATTAGGAGATTCGCTCTTAAGAAAGCATGCTCTGGAGAAAAGATCCAGGGTATGAACAGGACAACCTTTGGTTAGCAGTGAAGAGATTAGGCCCATGACTCATGGGTCTTACTCAACCATCGCAGCAGAAGCCAGTAATAGAAATGAGATTACCCAGGAAAGATTTGTGGAGGACCCTCTTATCTAGATGTGAGTCCCCATGACACACATGGGAGAACACAAAGTTTTTGAGATGTTATACCACCAGAAACACTGCCAGCTTATATTGAAGGGGGAAAAGACATTTAATGAAAGAAGGTTGTTGGAGCCCCCCAAAACTCTACAGGCAGGTAATAGGGTGATAAAACTATTTAGCTGCACAGTACCCTTCAAAATAAAGGAAGGCTCACCCAAGGGCAGAGGTCCTAGCCATGGGCACAGAGACAGAGGGAAGAGCCACAGTCCCAGAGGCAGAGCCTCAAGGCACAGAGGCTTCCTTTCAAACTAGGAAACCTAATGGAATTTGCTCTGCTGGATTTCCAGCTTGCTCAGGATGGGTGACTCCTTAATTCTTTCAATTGTCTCTCTCTTGGAATGAGATTATCTGTAATGGTTATTCTCTGCCTGTTCCACCTTTGTATGTTGGAAGCAGCGAACATGTTCTCTAGTTTGACAAGTCCACAGATGAAGAGGAATTCTTTCCCAGGATGGGTTTTGAGAGGAGGAATGTATCCTGGATTACCCAGGTGGGCCCTAAATGCAGTCACATTTATCCTTAAAAAGCAGAGGTGGAGGAAGCATTGGGACTGATCCACATACACAGAGAAGGGGATGTGAAGATAGAGCAGAGAGAGATACAGCCACAAGCCAAGGAATGCTAACAGCCAGCTGGAAGAAGCAAGAAATGGATTCTGCCCTAGAGTCATCAGAGGGAATGGCTCTGTGGCTTCTGACCTCCAGTTTGGTGAAAGATAAGTTTCTATTGTTTTAGGCCACCAAATCTGTGGTAATTTGTTACAACAGCAGAGGAAACTCATATCCTACAATTCTAAAAATAAAATAGGGAACCGTGGTGCAATGCATTTAAATAACTTGGGTCTTCAAGTGATTGCATGTTTGGAGTTATGTGGCTGTCACAAACACAATGTCACCTTAGACTTCCTTAACAGAAGCTTAGAGAACAGAATTAGAAAGCTGATGTCCTGCTTTTCCCTACAGTGTTCAGACAAAAAGATGGAATTCTCTATGCTTCTGTTTTGTAAAGAAATTGGCATTTTGAAATATGTTTAAAGAAAAAAGACCAAGTAAAGGAGAGAGAAATCATGCATATGACTAAGAATCAAATAAACCAAGTAGGGGTGTATAGCAGTTTGAAATTACTTTATAAATGTCACAAAGAGGAAGGTGATGTTTGCAAACTAATCCATTCCTGGAGGTGTGAGACTCATTTGACTGGATTATGCCTGTGGTATCAGTGGGATGTGATTCATGTTGAGCCTCTGCCCTCTTGCTGGGTCTGAGATAAAAGGAGACACAGAGACTCAGGCAGGCAGAGGGAAAAGAGAGCCGGCATATTTTTCTTCTGCCATGTGAGAGAGAGGATCGCTTAAGTACAAAGCCGCCAAGAGGCTGGGCCCACGGAGGAGTCCAGCCCTGCTACATGCTTGATGGCTCACAACTGAACCTGGGAAGAGAGCAGAACATCCAAGACTGATACAGGAGGCCCAGAGAGAGACAAGCCCTATGCCTGGTTGCTCACAGCTGAGCTCCAAGAGATGGTAGATTCTGGAGGGGAAGGCAGAGACCTCCACAGAGATTGGCAGCCATATTGCTTCACCACATGGCACCACATGGCAATATGTTGGGATCAACAGTAGCTGCCTTTGGTGAGAAAGCATCTCTGATGGTACCTCAGTGTGGGCTTTTCAAAGCCTTGGAATTGTGAAAAAAAGCCAACCCATTTCTGGTACTTTGCATCAGTAGCCCTTTGGCAAACTAAAACAGAGTGCTTAGTACTTAACCCGGAGAAAATATTGCAAGGACTACAGCAACTGCCCTCAAGCAGCACAGACGTCTGTCCTGTAGAGAGTCTCATTTTCTTTGGCTCTAAAGATTAGGACCTGGCTTTAAGGAGAAGGTACAAAGAGGCAGATTTGCGTTCCATGAAAAGGCCACCAATTTTGAAAAATTCAACAGTTGATTGGACTGAATCAGGGGTGCTAGATTGTCTGGCACTAGATGGGCTCACAGAGCTGAAATGGTTACGTATTTGGGAGACATTGTCTGGGTGATGCCTGCATAAAGTAACAGATTGAACAGGATGCCTCGAGTCCATTCAAATATGATTCTGTAATTCTATTGCCATTAGTAGGACTGGAAAAGGTCACGTTTCTATCTCACTATGTTTGAAAATTTTTTCAATTTTTGCTCAGCTTCCTCTTTTCCAGACCAAAAAATTGTGGCTTCTTTTATCCCTACTGATAGTGTTATCATGTAACATTAAAGCACTATTCCCTAAGCACTCCAAATCGCTCATGACTTCCCTAGTTGTCAAGTCTAGTGCAGGAACCAGGCCTGCACGTGGGCTTGACCAATTGTAAGCAGAACTGGATAATAGCAGCCTATATTGTATTTTCCTGCTGAAGTACCCACTGATACAGACTTATACTTACTTTTCTAAAATAGTGAATTGTTCCTCCTTTCCATCATTCCTGTGTATTTTTGAACTTCATTTCGTAAAGTTGCTGATCCTCCCCATAAGGATAAAATAAACTTGGCAGGAATCAAATTTAGTTCTATTTGTTTTTCTAACCTCTAATTAAATGCTAATCCTATCCTCCAGAGGGCTGGTGTCCTCAGCCACCTTACAGTGTACTTTCTCTTCCCTTTGTCATGTTCTCTAACCAACTAGGTAAACAAGACAGGACTCAGGGGACGACTCTGAATCCTCCTCTTTGGCTGTGCCTTTAAAGAGAAAAGCGGGGGGCGGGGGGACATCAAAGAGCCAGTTATTTCAGAAATACAATATTAAACTAATATTTGATTGCAAAAAAAACTAGTGGTTTTTCTAATATTTTAACTGCTTCTAAATGGCAGAGTAGTTATTTTCTCCTCCCAAGGTCAAGTGCTTCATCAATTACCATTTGCTGGGCATGACCCATTGTGCCCATGGCTCTAGCCCATGATAAAATTACCCAGGAGAAATCAAATCCTTGTCAATGATTTCCGAGTTTCCACAGTAGCCCACAATTCTAATATGGGCTTCCCTTTGAAAAATTCAAGCCATGGAAGGAACCACTAAGATCCATTGTCATTCACAATATTCCCAAATCAAAATCAAGAAGGGTGGAAACTAAAGGGCATGCTCCACCAAAATTAAAACCACAGCTCTTGTACTTGCTTCCTTTGAATCTAAAAGCCTTGTCTGAGCTATTTATTTATGGAATTTTGACTTCAACTGTCCAGAAAAACAAGCAGATTCACAAAAGCCAGTTTTAGCCAACATGCCAATCTTATTTCTGAAACCTGCAAACATATGAGCAAAAGGTTTATCTGAGCCCATTGGTAGTAATTTGCAAGTGAATTCTAAAGTCAGGATCTTCAACTTGAATTTAAGCTTGAATTTAAAAATTGGAAAATACAATGTTATAGCCTAAGGCTGTTTCTATTCCCTTTTACATAGAAAGATCAGTTCACACATGAACCAGCATAAATGCACTGAAATCCAAAAGGTACATGATCATTATTAATAAAAAATGGTTGGGACACATTTTCTTCATATAAAAATGTCATGTAAATGAGGAATAATTTTAAGTCATTCTTTCCAATCTGATTTGAGAAGCAAAGCATCTATATTTGGAAAGATTTGTTCGTCTGCTCCTAATTACTGAGCAACCATGAAATTGAATATAAACAATAGCTGACACCTCATTTACAGAATTTTTGTATTTTCAACTATAACTTTTATGCTTAGTATTAACAGTTCTTATTTATCCTGCCTCATAGAAGAGTAACAAAAGTTTAGACATGTATAGTGAATGGCAAAAACATTTTTCTGGCAAGTAGAAAACCAACTTGGTTTCCATCAGCAAGATAAATAATATGCCTTCAAAACATGATCAACTGATATATTAATGTGTGTTTACTAAATTCATGAAGTATAAACATAAAATATTTATTAGCACAGAATATATTAAGCACCATTCCCCTTAAAAGCTAAATACCTATATCTTTCCTTCCTAAAGCAATCCTACATTCTATCAAGTGTTACAGAACTTTGCAGACTGTGTTGGAAGAGTCCAAGTCTTCCATGGAGGGAGGGAGTCTTGAGAGTGCCTTGAGAGAAGACAGAGAGGCTGGGCAAGAACCTCCCCGCGTCCCAAACACTTACTGGTTTCAACCAGAGGAGCTCTGCTTCTATCTGTCTTACATGTTGAGGTCCTGAACAAGATTCCAACTAAGGTAGAGGTTGTTAGAGGCTTACATAGTGCCTGGCATTCTGCAGGAGATCAATAGATATTACTTACGATTCTTGCAAATTTGAAAACCACTATACTAGCTGTTCTAGTTTCTAGATTCTAAGTAACGATGCCGTTTTGGAAAGAAGAGATCCCTGCCAAGGTGGCTAGGTCATCAGTCATCAGGCATCATGAGGATGCCTGACCCTCAGATCAGGAGGGCTCAATCACCACAGTACAGAAGGATCTTGAGATGCCAAGGAAGGTCAGAAGAATGTGACTGAAGCTAGAGACCATCTTTGCTGGACCCTTCCGTTCAGAAAGTGGGAAGAGATGGAAACATGCCCTATATGGACTCACTGATGAACAGAGATGCAAGTTCTCACCAAATCATCTTGGTTGTGGTCACACTCTAATAGCTACTCTTCACTGAACACCTGTATTGCAAGCAAAAACCAGGCAGGGGGCTTTCATATGTTAAACCCTTAACAAACCCCTAAAGTGTAATCCCCATTTTACAGATTGAGAAGCTGAAACTTGTAGGCTTTAAATAACATTTCCAAAGTCACACTGCAGACGGTGAATTCCAACTACACTTTACCCAGTCTGACTAAAAACCTGAGACTGTAACTCCTACTTTGTAACACCTCCTCCACTAATGTTCTGACTTTCATAGGGGGAAATAATATCTGTTCTATTATGTATCACTTGTATCAGGTGCCTTACTAAAAGACAAACTAATTCCTTCAAGCTACCAACAAAGGAATAGTCCAAATGGAGCAAATTAGCCATAATCTTGCTCAAACATATGCTATTTAGGAAAAACAAACAAATAAAAACAAACCCTAAGGCCCGTCTTAGTTTCCCTGAGCTACTCTCACAAATGCCACACAATGGTTTGGCTTAAATAACAGGAATTTTTTGGCTTACAGTTTTGAGGCTAGAAGGCCAGAGACAAGGTGTCAGCAAGGTGATACTTTCTCCCCAAGGTCTGTAACATTCTGGTACTGCCTGTGATCCTTGAGTTTCCTTGGCTTGTATCCCTGCCTCGTGTCATGGAGCAACGTCCTCTCCTTTATCCTC
>JAQZBX010086414.1:0-13000 GCA_029593785.1 Cabassous unicinctus | reverse complement strand
TCAAAGAAGAGATATAAAACAAAACCAATCTTCTATAAGATCCTAGGTGACAGAGAGTAGTTGACTGTCAGAGTAAACACAGCAAAAAATTACAAGCCATACTAAGAAATAGGAAGATATGGCCCAGCCAAAAGAACAGATTAAAAATCCTGATAAGACAAAGGACTTTTTTTTCAGTTTTTTATTTTATTATTATTATTTTTAAAGATACTTAGATTACATAAATGTTACACAGAAAATATAGGGATTCCCATATGCCCCACCTCCTACACCTCCCACAACCTCCCACATAAACATCCTTCATTAGTGTGGCACATTAATTGCAATTGATAAACACATCCTGGGGCTTTGCCATTAAGCATGGACCATAGTTCACATTGTAGACCACACTCTTTCCCACACAGTTCTGCATGTTATATGATGATATAAAATGGCCTATATCTGTCATTGCAATGTCACTAAGGACAATTTCCAAGTCCCAAAAAAGCCCCCGTATTACAATTGCTTTTCCTTCTCCTTGGCCTCAGAGCCTCCAGTGGCCACTGGCTCCACATCAGTGTTGTAATTTCTTCCATTGCTTGAATCACAATATGTCTATAGTAGGATACAAGTAAGTCCACTCTAGTCCATAGCTCTTCCCCCCCATCCTGAGGAGTATGGGATGGTGATGTCCATTCCACCTCCAATTGAGAGGGGGCTTATATCCCATGGGGAAGATGGATGGGATTATCCTGCCTGCCGCTGCAGACTCTTTCCCTTCCCTGGGATGGCCAATTTAAAACAACTAATTTATGATGTTCAAACAAATCTCCTGAATCAATTCAAGGCATTGAAGGAAAGTATGACTAAGAGATAAAGTATACTAAGAAGACATTGGGTGAGCATAAAGAAGAATTTAAATACTTGCAAAGAAAATTAACAGATCTTATGGGAATGAAAGGCACAATGGCTGAGATTAAAAATACATTAGAGGCATACAAGAGCAGATTTGAAATGGGGGAGGAATGAATCAGCAAATTAGAATACAGGGAATATGAACTTGAAAAGACAGAAGAACAGACAGAGAAGAGAATGGAAAAAATTGAACAGGACCACAAAGGAATTGAATGACAGTACAAAGTGCACAATCATATGCATTATGGGTGTCCCAGAAGGAGAAGAGAATGGAAAATGGGCAGAAAGAATATTTGAAGAAATCATGACTGAAAATTTCCCAACTCTTATGAAAGACATAAATACTCATATTCAAGAAGGGCAGTGTATTAGTCAGCCAAAGAGGTGCTGATGCAAAATTCCAGAAATCTGTTGGCTTTATAAAAGGTATTTATTTGGGGTAGAAGCTTACAGTTACCAGGCCATAAAGCATAAATTACTTCCCTGACCAAAGTGTGTTGCCACATGTTGGAGCAAGATGGCTGCCAACATCTGCAAGGGTTCATGCTTCCTGGGTTCCTCTCTTCCCGGGACTCACCTCTGCTCTCTCCACAAGACCAGCTGTAGATTATAAGGCAAATGGCTTCTCTTTCTTTCTGAGGCCTCTGCCATGTCTAATTGAGCCTTCTCTTCTTCCTCACATATCTGCTTCTCTGTGTATTTACTTCCCGGGGCTCCAGGATCAAAACTGTCACCTCCTTTCTCTGCGGTGCAGTTTCTCTGTGAGTCCCCACCCACCAAGGATGTGGGGACTCAATGTCCTACTGATGTGGCCCAATCAAAGCCTTAATCATTATTTAATAATCAAGTAAAAGTGAAACCTCTGAATCCAATATAATCTAATATGCCCAGAGGAATAGACTAGTTTATAAACATAATCCAATATCTATTTTTGGAATTCATAAATTATATCAAACTGCTATAGGCAGTGTACTCCAATCAGAATAAATTCAAATAACCTACTTTGAGACACTATTCAGAATGTCTAGTACCAGAGATAAAGAATTTTGAAAGTAGCAAGATCAACATGCAAAAATTAGTAGTGTTTCTACATAATAGAAATGAACAATCTGAGGAGGAAATCAGGAAACAAATTCTATTTAGAATAGCAATTCAAAAGAATCAAATATCTAGGAATAAATTTAACCACTGATGTAAAACATCTGTACTCGGAAAACTGTAATACATTGCTAAAAGAAATTAAAGAAGATCTAAACAAATGGAAGGACATTCTGTGTTCATGGATTGGAAGACTAAATATCATTAAGATGTTAATTCTACCCAAATTGATTTACAGATTCAATGCAATCCCAATCAGAATTCTAACAGCCTACTTTGCAGAAATGGAAAAGTCAATCACCAAATTTATTTTGAAGGGAAAGGGACCCTGAATAGCCAAACGTATCTTAAAAAAGAGCAAAGTCAGTGAATGCACATTTCCTGAATTTAAAGAAAGTTACAAAGATACAGTGGTAAAAACAGCATGGTATTGGCATAAAGATAGACATATTTATGGAATAGAATTGAGAGTTCAGAAGTAGACCATTATCTCTATTGTCAATTGATTTTTCACAAGGATACCAAGCCCACTCAACTGGGATGGAACAGTTTCACGTTGGGAGAAATGGATATCCTTATACAAAAGAAGGAACAACAACCCCTATCTCACTTCTTATACAAAATTAATTCAGTATGGATCAAAAGCCTAAAAATAAAAGCCAGGACCATAAAACCCTAGAAGAAAATGTAGGAAATCAGCTTCAGATCTTGTGGTATAAGGTAATTTCTTAGACCTTCCACCTAAAGCACAAGCAATGAAAAAAAAAAAAAAAGATAAATGAGATAAAAAGATAAATTTCTCAAAATTTAATGTTTTGTTTTTTTTTTCATTTCAAAGTACTTTGTCATGAAGATGAAAATTCAGCCTACTCAGTGGGAGAAAATATTTAGAAATCATATATCCAATAAGGGTTGAATATCCATGATCTATAAATAGATCCTACAACTAAGTGATAAATAAAAAAAGGCAAATGGCCCAATTAAAAAATGGGCAAAAGGCTTGAACAGACATTTTTCCAAAAAGGAACTACAAAAAAAAAAAAAAACATGAAAAGATGTTCAACATCACTAGTTATTAGGGAAATGCAAATCAAAACTATGAGATATCATTTCACACCTACTAGAATGACCACTATTAAAAAAAACAAAACAGAAATCTACAAGTGTTGGAGAGGATGTGGAGAAAGAAGAATGCTTATTCCCTTTTGGTGGGAATGTAGAATGGTACAGGTACTGTGGAAGACTGTTTGGCAGTTACTCAGGAAAGTTAAATACAGAGCTGCTGTATGATCCAGTTATCCCACTACTAGGTATATACTCAGAAGAACTGAAAGCAGGGACATGAACAGACATTTGCACATTGGTGTTCTTAGTAGCATTGTTCACAATTTGTAAAAGTTGGAATCAACCCAAATGTCCATCAAACTATGACTGGCTAAACAAAATATGGCATATACATATGATAGAATACTATGCAACTGTAAGAAGAAAGGAAGTTGAGATGCATATGACAACATGGATGACCTTGAGGACAGTATGTTGAGTGAATAAGCCAGACACAAAAGGACAAATACTGTATGATCTCACTACCAGGAACTAAATACAATGAGTGAACTCATGGAGTTAAAATCTAGAGCATAGGTTCCTAGGAGATAGAATGAGGATAGAGAATGGGGAGCAGTGGAGCAGTGGCTTACTTTACGCAGAACTGGCAATAAGTTGATTGTCAATGCTTGGAATTGGACAGAGGTAATGATAGCACATTAGAGGTGATTAGCAGTGCCAAAACGGGGGTATGATTGTGGTTGAAAAGGAAAGCTTAGGATTGTATATGTCACCAGAAGAAAAGCTAAAGGATGAAACATGGGATTGTATAGCATAGTGAATCCTGTTGCAGACAATGAGTGCGGTTAACAATATAAATATAAGAATCTTCTTCCATAAATCAGAGCAAACATACATCAATATTACAAGATGTTAATAATAGGATGGTATCTGAGCTAAAATGCACCTAAAGCAAACAATGGACTGTAGTGAATAGTAATATGTGAATATTTTTCATCAATTGGAAAAAAAGATATAGAATTATCCTAAGTGACAGAAACCAGACACAACATACTGCAAATTGTTTGACTCCATTTATATAAATCCTAAGTATAAATAAAGTTATAGAGATGGAATTTGCTTGGCAGATATGGATGGCAGGGGAAGGATAAAGGGATTGAGAGGTGACTACTAAGGGGTGGGTTTTTTTGTTTTTGGAGTAATGAAAATGCTCTAATATTGATTACGGTGGTAAATGCATAACTGTGTGATTATACCAAAAGCCACTGAAGGTACATTTTGGATGGATTGTATGGTAGATGAATATACCTCAATAAAACTCTTTACTTTATACAAACTTCACAGATGTGCTTGAAATTAATTTGGCATCATAAATATGAAATAATAACACCCATAAAAGAAAAGAAAATTATTAACAAAAAACAACTTGATCTTTAGTGAACAAATAAGAGACAGATCTTTGCTTTTGCTTACTAGAATGTACCCAAACTTATACCTGTGTGGTGTCTAAAACTATTTATACACTGTTAGCTGGAAATTTTTATACTGGCATGTAAGAAATAGCAGCAGCTATTGGCTCAATTGAGGGCACTTGAATCTTATTCATAGTATCATCTTGCCCAATATATTGACCCTGTATGGAACTGTATTTATTTTCACGATTACCAGGCTCAAATCCTATTTTAGAATAACAGCATTAATCAAACCGTTTTTGAGCCTGCAGTTTACCAGTATGAGCCTCTAACATATCCCCATTTTCTGAAACTGAAAGTTGAAGAAAAGTTGTATATCAACATTTTGTATCCAGTCTCTTTATATATAAGGAGAAAAGAAAATAGAAATTGGGTCTTAAATCCTCTATGGGTTTAATTCTAGAGGTCAACCTAAAACCAAAAGAAAAAACTTGAATAGGTACTGCTTTTTACAGCATTTTTAAAAAGCATATTTAATATGTCATATCTTCAAATAAATCTCAATCATTCCACAAAAATCCTCAAAATGTCTTTATACCTGTAAAAATATCACCTGAAGAAGCTGCTTTTCTCTGGCCCTGGTCTTAGAAAAATTTCTTACAAACAGTAAGCTAACCTAACCCCTTCAGATATTTTCTGCCAACCCCACTGATTTCACTGAAGGCCCCTGGGTTAGGGAGAATAAAAAGCAGCCCAGAGGTTTTGAAAAGTAGAACTGGGATCTGACTTTGAAGTGCCTAAATTAGATGAGCCAGACACATCCCACCTTCTATACTGCACAAAGAGAACATCAACACAGCCATTTCATGAAACTTCAAAAGCCTGACACTTTCATTCAAGATACAGGTTTTCCCACTACAGAATGGAAACCGCATGCATCCAGTTATGGCAGAGCTCTAGAACAAGAAATAGAAGGGTCAGAAAAATCAATTTATTGAACACTCTACCCCAACTTTGAAGTGCAATGCAGCACAAGCATCTCAGCTCGAACCTGTAACAAAGATCTCTGATCAGCCTACAAACTGTCTTTGGCTATAATACAGAGCAAAAGGGGAAGGAATCAGGAGTTAGTGATTATCTGACTAGTTTTATCCACATAGATTTCCAACATTTTAATCAAAATCACAGATAAGCTTTGTTTGTTTATCTGTAATATATCTCTTGTGAAAACTAAGCTAGATAGACTCTGGTAGCCATTGTCAACACTGCCGGCTAAGAGTCTGTGGTTAAATCCTTTCAAACCAGCAGCTGAACTGACTTTTCCTGATATATACTCAGGATGTGAGCTTCCCCACCAGACAAACTTCTCTGGAGGCTAGGATTCTATTTTATTCTACCTTTCTATCTTATGGGCCTAGTACTATCTGGCAAAACAATGGTAGTCATAATTATCTAAAGCATAGTTGAGTAGACATATAAAATATTGGGTAAGTTAAAATGAGAAGAGTAATATATGCATATAATGTAAAAATTAAAAAGTCCAGAAATAGGATTTTTCAATATGGTTTGAAATGCAAGTTTCAGAACACAGGGGGATAGTCAGAATAAATTCTCTAGTCTCTGATATTTTATTATTCAAATAATCAATCTTAGGTACCATTTATTGCAGGATAGGCCAAGGGCAAGGAAAAGGAGTCTAACAGTTTAAGTGCAACTTGGATGTAACAAAGCAAGTTCATTTAAATTCCTTGGAATCTTTGATACCAGACATCACTGTGAAATCATTTTAAGCAAGCTTATTGTACATTTTTTACCCCAGCACTTTGAAGGAAACATATCCTTAAAATATTCCTATTGGTATGGTCAAATTCATTTCCCGTACAGTGCAAAATGTAAACCAAAATGTAAACTATAGACCTTGGTTAGTAGCAGTGCTTCAATATTGGTTCATCAATTGTAACAAATGTACCACACTAATAAAAGATGTTATTAATAGGGAAAATGTGGGAGGGGGAAGGGAGGGGTTATATGGAAATACCCTATACTTTCAATGTAACTTTTCTGTAATCTAAAACTTCTCTAAAGATAAAGTGTATTAAAAAAAAAAAGTACAGTGCAAAGTGTAAACCCAAATGCAAACTATAGACCTTGGTTAAGAGCAGTGTTTAAATATTTGTTCATCAATTGTAGGAAGTGTAAGATATTATTAACGGGAAAATATGTGAGGGGAGGGGGTAGAGTATATGGGAATCCCCTATACTTTTAATGTAACTTTTCTGTAATCTAAAACGTCTCTAAAAATAAAGTTTATATAAAGATTTCTACATGCACACATACCTGTGCACATTGGAGGAAAAGAGATGAGTAGGATAATAGGAAGAAACCAGCAAATAGGATTGAAGAACAAGGAAAATTTCAAAGATTATTATTAGGAAAGTTCAAAGTTATTATAAATTTTTAAGTTAATAATAATAATAACTAAAAGTAACTTTAGCTCCAGGCATTATGGCAAAATATATTTCAAAAAATACACCTGGAGATATATAATTGGGTATCTACTATAAAAAACATTATCAGTGTTGACTACTGGGATAGACTGTTATTAAAAACAATTCTAGGGGAGCCGGTGTAGCTCAGTGGCTGAGTGCTGGCTTCCCACATGTGAGTTCCTGGGTTCAATCTCCAGCCCCAGCACCTCAAATAAAATAAATAAATAAAAATAAAAGCCTGTGGAAAAAAACAATTCTAGGCTTGTGTTTCTATGGTCATTATGAAAGGTCATAATAAAACAGTATTAAGAAGTATTCTATTGAAGTCTGACCACAACTGATTATCTTAATTGGTGCATCAGAGAAGTATTTTCTTATTTTTTCATTAACTCGTTTATTCACTCATTCCTCTATTTATTTTGCTGCTCACTGCCACATACTTGAATAAAACATCTTCAAATAAGTACCGAGATAAGCAGTTTGGGTTTGTTTTATATTTTATTCTTTAGTAAATATAGATGGCATCGGTATACTGAAATAGTAGAATATTAGTTGGCCTAAAAAATGTAATCACCTTAACCTAGGCACTTGATATTCTGATTTCTGCCTATCCCAGATGCTCACTGTCTTACTTTGCATGTCTGGGTGTGTGTTGATTCACTAACATTCTGATGCTTGGCAAGGAGAGACGTATTGGAGACCACTCAGTATGTCAGTCTTCAGTAGAAACAAGCAAGTCTGACAGTGGAAACAAACAAGGTCTGAAACTCCTTCATTGCCTAAAAGAAAATTTAAGTATGACTTGTGATCTTTTGCATGCTTTTAGATATTGTTATATCATATATGCAGTACTTTAATGGAATTAGTTTAAAGCTTATTTTTATAAGTTGCTTTATTTTTGTATATTTTTCTTAAATTATGTTATAAAGGATATATTTTCAGAAGGAGGATTATAATTACAAGTTTTAGACACAATCATGACCAAATTTTTTTTTCTAGTATTGGAATAGTACTGGATACAAATTGAGAAAAAATATGCAAGGTAAAAATTCTAATTTGTTTTTTATAAACCCAAATGGCTTTCTAAGGAGAGTGGACCTTACCACAAGATTCTGTTTGCTGAGCACAGGATTGGATATATAAATTTGGAGGTAGTAACTGGGGAAAAGCTGTTTTGTCCTTTAATGGAAAAGAAGTATTTGAAAGGCCCAGGGAAAATCCAGGAGCCCAGGAAACTGAGACACCCTCCTCCCAAGCACTCTATCTGGTCTCTTATCCCCACCTCTCATGCACAATGGAATGGGAATTCAAAGATATTTCAAACAGCAAACGTTTAAAGAGTGATTTTAAGCCATTTCTTATATGTTACGTGGTATAAGCCTTCTCCTCTTTGTTGGTATCATCATTAAGGATTTCTACATTGCTCCCTTAATTCTCCTATCTTATTGATTTCTCTTGCAGTTTTCCAAAGAGTGGATGAGGTAGCAATTAACTTCTAAGTTTCATGTGTATTAGGGATGTGCTAAGTTGATTTTTATTTTAAAAAACTGATGATAAGTTGCTGATAGATATGTAGGAGAAGCAAATATACTTGAGCTTTGCCTTGCATTTAATTGAGTATTGTGCAGCACATATACTAATGTACTCAAAGGTACACAGACCAGATGGTTTCAAAGACCAATGCAAAGTGACACCCTTAGTAATTCATAGCCCATTCATAAGAAGTTCAATAAGATATACAGAAATGACAGAAGAAATTACATTCCAAGTTCTGGACATTGTCAAGGCTAATGCATTGGTGGTTTCCAAAAAGTTGAAATTTGATATATGAATTTTAGGACTCCTTATTTTATAGCCATTTTTTAAGATAATTGAGTTGTACTTGAAAATGAAATCTGAGTCTTTTGTGGAATCCCTCAAACATGGACTTCCATAAAACATAATTTGAAAACAATGGTGCTAGGTGACACTAAGAAGGGCACACTAACTGTCCAGAGATTAAAACCTACTGTAAAAATAAATAAATAAATAAAACATTTACGGAGTTAAAAGCGTGGACTCTAAAGTCAATTTGCCTGGGTTTAGGTCGCAGTTTGGTCTCTTACTAGACAAGTGCTCTGAGGCAAGTATCTCAACTTTTCAATATTCAGTTTCCATATCTATAAGAGGGAGATAATGATAGTACCTATTTCATAAGATTGCTGTGAGGAGTCAGAGAGTAAACACATTTAAAGCATTTTGAAGAATGCCTGGCACATTTTGATCACTAGATAGACATTCTTACTTGATTAATAAGTTATAATCACTAGCTTCAGTTTATGGAGAGGCACTTGCTTTCTTTTCCTTAGCCTATGACTTGGGTCTGCAGAGTGAACCCTTGGTGTTACTCAGCCCTAGGGTAAAACTGTATTTACAGGGATTGCTACCTTAAAAACAGATGTAAAAGGCACTTTCAAAGAACCCATCAGTCTTAATCTTATGGAATTTACATTTAAACCATACTTTAGAGATACTACTATTCAAATTTCAAGATAAGCAAAGGAAATTGCAGTTTGGTTCACAAAGCTACTCTAAGACTCAACTCACCCTACTAAGGAATTTTAGTATAATGAGTACAGAATATTATTATTACAATATATCTCTGATTTAACATGTATGGTATGTCATCAAATCGCATATTCCAACTGCTCCAGTGGACAGAAGCCGAGAATCCCTTATTTAGGCTGCGCCTGTGACCCAGGCCTGAGCAGTCTGTATAGTATAATCTCCCAGCCACAGAGATATTCTCAGAATTGGGCACATGACATGCGATTTTCTAAGCAGAGTCCTCTCTGAGGCTTTGCAGCCATGGCTATGAGGAAAGCTCCTTCTCCAACTATTCCTCCCCTCTGGCCTCTGCCCTCACTGAGGGCTGGAAAGACTTGGACCTTCCAATAGTCATCTTCCCTAGGCAAATGGAGGAAACTTTCTTCAAAGTGAAAGCAATGCACAGAGGAATGCAGTGCCAATTCTTGGAGAAGGAGAAAGAGAGATAGAGAGCATGCCAGGCTTAACATTGCTTCTGTCCCTGGATCCAGCCATGTCTGGAGCTAGAGGAACCCCTTCATTTTTCAGATACATAAACCACTAAATCCCATTTTTTATAGAGGCTACTGTGATTTGAGTTATGTTTCTGTAGTATACAATTAAAAGAGTTCTGAATAATACACATGCCCACCTGGATAAGCCTAACTTGGTCAACAATTTAAGTAATGAAAAAATGATTGCTACAAGTCATTCCCCAGGACACATTGGATAGGAAGCGAGACAGTGTGTAGTTCAATAGCTTAATAGCTCTCTAACGGATCACTGTCTCCAAATCCCTTCCCTGGCTCAAAGAGGAAACAAGTGAGAAAAATTCTTGGAAGATTGCTCTCTTCCTTCTTTTCCTGCTTCTCATTTGCACCCACATTGCTATAATGACACACCCTCACTGCTCTCAGCACCTCCAAGAGAATCAGAGCCATTCCACCCTGCTTCTGGTGCTTCTACAACCAGAATAAAGCTCCTCTGCAGTAGGTTCCTCACCTCTGGAAGAATTCTGGGTCCAGTGAATAGCTGGACCCGTGAATAGCTGGTGAATAGCTGCTGTGCTGAGGGTCTCAGAAGACGAGGGTGTCTCATAAGACTTACCTAGGCTGTTCTCCATAAGGGCTCCTACAGGTGTCCTGCTCTCACCATCAGCCAACATACCACCCACCACCACTCTCTTGCCTGCCCTTTGTTTGTGTGTTGTGTGCCTGTTTTACATGTGAATAGCTGTGAGAAGCTGGGCTTCAGCCCCAAGTCCCAGATAGGGTCCAGGTTCTTTTCTCATCAGTTATTTCCCTACCCATATAATTCGAGATTGGAAAATTCAGTTCCTTACATTTTCCCTAAAAGGTATCTATCCTTCTTTTCTAGTCCCTATGTTGTAGATTAGATTTTACATTAGAGAGTGTTTAATCCAGTAGACCCTTAGATTTCAAGATGAATGTATTTCCAGACTTTTAATATACCCAAATTCTCAAGTGCATGGCACTGGCAGTAGGCAATAAGCTAGACTGATTTGCTCACCAAGAGGCTCAGAATAACACATGAGATCAAAGGTGTGTCTTGGCAAAGTTTAAATTGCCACATATCATGGAACTTTAGAGTTCCTCTCCACCTGTTAAATCATAAAAGTTTAAATTGTGATAGCTGAGGGTCTGCAGTTATTGGAGAGAGAGCTTAAAAGGTAACTGGGTTTCAGCAAAGCCATAAAGACAAAAATTAGCATGACATTCTTTTATTAAACAAACACATATCTATCAAGCCTCAACTCATTAAAAGACACCAAGCTAGATACACAAGTGAGTAAGACACATCCTTTACATGAAGACTCAAACTGTGTAGTAGTATAGCAGAGAAGAGTGGATGCCCATTTCTGGGGAGTGAATGGATGGTCATGGAAAGCTTCTTAGAAGAAGAACCGCTAGAGTCAATGTTTCAAGCATGGCTATAAATTTGACAATTGGAAGTGAAAAGAGCATTCAAGTCAAAGGAAGGAGCATATGCAAATAAATGAACTGGTAAGAATACATGGCACATTTGGAGAACTGCATGAACATACATATGTGTGGTTGAAGTGTTGGCTGCTTAAAAGAGGCTGTAAGAAATGAAACTTGAAGGATAGCCTGAGGCCAATCATAAAGGGTCTTGGCCAGAGATGTAAAAGCATACTAAAAATAGCTTAAGATGATGATGGACAGTTAAAGTAGGGTCATGATATAGATGATCTTGAAAATAAGTGTGGATGGCAGTAGCAGAAGTAGAAGGATAATATAATAAAGGTGGTGTTTTAAGTTTGATCTAGGAGCGAGATGCATAATAATTTGCTGTGTGGGGAAATTGCTGTAGAGATGTGTAAATTTTTCATAAGTATACACATGAAACAGATAAAGACCTGGATTTGGGTGGTGGCTCTGGAGCTAGAAATGAAAAGAAGAATGCAGGAGATATTTCAAATAAAAAACATAATAGTAGGTTTTGATTATTAATCATATCTAGGAAATGTAGGAAGGAAAGGAGTTAAGGATGACTTCAAGATTCTTAGCCTTGACAATGGAAATAAGAACATAGAGGGAAAGAGTATCATGATAAAAGAAAGGAAATCAATTTAGTGACAAAGATGATGAACTCAATTTTGAACATGTGGAGTATGTTGTGCTGGCACGGTTTCTACATGTAAAGATTATCTATATGTTTAGAAGTAGGGGTCATAGCTTGACCAATAAAGTCCTTTATGGAGACAGTATAGAAAAGATAACTGAAAATATGTGAAATTTTCATAACATTTATGCAAATGGAATTTGAAAAATTTTAGCAATGTTTTCTCAACTTAAATTGGAGCTTTAAAACTATTAATACAATATTCATTCCAAAGCAATAATGTGGGTTTTTAATAGAAACTGCCATGTGAGATTTTTTTATGAATAATAACCCACTTAATACACATTATTTTGTGATGTAATGAATTTACTATGTATTGGTGCTAAAGAAACTATACCCAGGCGGCATACCAGAACCCAGCCAGATGTAATTGGCCCCTGGAGCCTTTCAAGTTCTTCCCAGGCCAGTGGGCTGTGGTGGCGGCTTTAGTAGCTCGGGAGTGTTTTCGAACTGCGGCCACCCTGACCTGGTACCCCTGTTCCTGTCTAAATGCCGTGTGGGGAACCAGGAGTGCAGTGAGGGATGGATTATCTGGGCCTCGGTGCGGGCGGGCAGTGGAATGAGCGCGCAGCCCGCGCCTCGACCCCGGCCTGCGTCCCCGGCCCAAGATAGCAGTTTTCGACTTTTGCCTTGTAGAAAGGAAAATGGCCGTCCTCTTACAGAAGCTGAGTAGGCTTCCATACCACCATGGAGAATTTGCGGTGGTCATTATGGATTACATCCTCACTTTGTTGGCGTGATCCCATTGGGATAACTCAGAGATCAGAAGTTTGTAATCATGTCACTGGAGGTGTGTTCATCATTTTCACATTC
>JAQZBX010086413.1:0-12996 GCA_029593785.1 Cabassous unicinctus | reverse complement strand
GCTCTGGTGGGGATAAGAAAGCACTGCAGATGTGGCAGCATTGCCCAGTGTAGGCAGAGACTAGAGAGTAAAGCATGTGGCAGGCACCATTTGCATTTGTCCTCTATGGCCTGCAAAGTCATGGGAAGGGGCCATGCTACTAGTATAGCCTGATGGTATCTTGCAGAGTATGGATGACTCAGGGGCAGACATCGCCAAAGGGAGCTTGAAGAGAAATGGAGCCTATAGCAGTTTGGCATTGTTTATGAATTCCAAAAATAGATATTGGATTATGTTTGTAAACTGGTCTGTTCCTCTGGGCATGATTAAATTATGATTAGGGCTTTGATTGGGCCACATCACTAGGACGTTGAAAAAAGACATGGCAGAGAACAGAGCTGGAGATTTTGAGCTGGGGCCCTGGGAAGTAAACATACAGGGGGACAACACAGAGGAATAGAAACAGCTTCATAGACACGACAGAGCCCTGGGAAGAGAGAGAACCTGATTGTCTAAAGCTGACCTTGTGGAGAGAACAGAGCAGCTAAGCCCTGAGAGAAACAAGCCCGGGAGAGAATGAGAGTTATCTCAGCCTACAGCTGATATTGGAAGAAACTGAGACCACAGAGCCTTAAGAGGAAGAGGGAGGATGAACCCTTGCAGACGTTGGTGGCCATCTTGCCCCAACACGTGGCAACAGACTTTGGTGAGGGAAGTAACTTACACTGTATGACCTGGTAACTGTAAGCTTCTACCCTAAATAAATACCATTTTATAAAAGCCAACAGATTTCTGGTATTTTGCATCAGCACCCCTTTGGCTGACTAATACAGAGCCCAATCCTGGAAACTACACTACCATGTATATTGGGCAACTTTGGGCATCCAGCTTACAATGTCCTACTATTCTTCAGTGTTGGTTGACAATGATCCACCACTTTTTGCCTGTGATAAGCATGCTTCCTAGACTAAGTTAACTGGACCCTATTACCTATGAAATTGCATTGGGCTCTAGGGAGGGATTTATTCTTTCCTGGTAGCTGGATCCATGACTTGTACTCTCTGAAACTGTCAGTGGTCACACAGACTGAAGACCCAAAGAAGTTCACCTGCAGGGAGATGGAAGAATAGGTCAGAAGCATGGAGAGAAGCCCAGCAAAATTCAAGACTTGGGTTCTGTGAGGCACTCCTGTATTCTAATATATCCCCTCTAATTTGTATTTCTTAAGGTAGATTGAGTTGATGTCTACTATTTGCAACCAAAATGGTAAACTTTGTCAGATTTGTGGCAGGTACGGAGGGTAAAGAGTTCCCTGACTGGGGATGAACGATACCTGTATATTAGTGAGAAAGAGCTCAAGAACCAAGGTGGAATCCCCTTAGTAGGATCAAAGAAATGGCCAGAACCTTAGGTATGAGATTAAGAACTTATTCCTGGGGAAGTTTAGCAGCAAGAGTTGACTGTGCAGCTGGAACTGCTTAGTTATTACCTTTCTCAAAGCCAGATGACCCCAGGAACTGGGGTGGGGCAGAGTGTATGGGGAGGTGGGTTGGAGAGGGTGAAGAGGTCAGTAATAGAGGTGAGGAGGGAGGCTGAGCCTGGAAGCCACCTCGAGTTGACTGGCACATCATGCATACTTGAAATCTTGAATGAGAGAACATGGGGGAATCCTTGACATTTAGTGAGCATTTGCTGTATACTTCACATGCATATGTACTAGGCTTTGTTCTCATTATGATATCATCAAATTTCCAAGTATGTGTCCATTGTATGTAAAGACCAAGCCACTAGGAGTCTTTTCCTTGCTTAAGAACAAACTTATTCTCAAACTACAAGATAGTGGCAGCTTTTCTACCATAAGAGCACCGTGGCCATATCTATATGGGATTGACAGGTATCATTGCATTTTCAGATGGTCTAAATGAGTTGGGGGGCAATATTTAAAAACAACAACAACAACAACAACAACAACAACACTATTTCCAGAATTTAAAGACAGTAAGAGTAAGCATCAGCATAAAACACATTATTTCTTGGCAAAACTTTTATTTTTTTGCCTTGTAAAAATTTCTGTTTTAATGAATATCTCATTGAAGCCTTATAATAATCCTATAGGGAAGGTAGGGTAGAGTTTCTTTTCCTTATTTTGTAGATGCACTCACAGAAAATTGGAATATATTGCCAGGAGTTAATTAGCAAGTTAATGTCAGAACCAGACTGGGATCACCTGAGAGAAGGGAAATGTGATCTAACCTCTGTCCGTTCTCCTCTAGGGACGGCACACTGGACCTGTAACTTCACTTAGCTCTCGCACCAATGCTGCATGGTTAGCTTTATTATTCCTTTTTATAGATGAGAAAACAGTGTCACTGAGATCCAGCAGTTTATGATTATCTATCTAGCTAGTGTGCAAAGACGGGATTTGAATCTGGATCAATCTTTCTAACTCTAAAGCTGTGCTCTTTCAACCATCCCAGGCTCCTTCCATCCTCATGGTTTTCTGCTGGTCCCCACACCAGGTGAAGAAACCCTCACCCATCACAGCTTTGACACTGTAGAGGATTCTTCTGTAGGGACTGGGATGCTGATGAGGCAGAACTGGAATTCAGTGGAGCAGAGCTGTCTGTAAGAAGTACCATTAGCTTTGGGTTTGTAGGAAAAGCTGGCTGGAGAATGGGTGTAAAACATGATTTGTGAATAAATTCAGGAGCTGAGGGGATGCGGGGCATCCCTTCGATGGTGACCTCAGACCATGGATGGGGACAGAAGGGTTGTTAGCACTAAGCACTTACCCAGTTGTACAATTCAGAGCTCCGGAAAGTTCCCTCCTGATGGAGGATCGCCTTAAGCCCTGAAGCATGAAATGTGAATACCTTTTGCTCAGCATCCATTAAATAAATGTTATTCTTCTCCCTGGCAGAAAACACAAGTTTCTCTGCTCAGAGCCATGGCGTAGCAGAAGGAACAGAATTTACAATATCCCTCTTTATGATAATGGCTCTCACCTTCCAAGGAAATGAGCTTGGAGGAAAGGAGCACCATTGAGTGCCCAATGACAAGTCTGCTGGGCTCGCTGCTGCTGCTAATTATCTGGCAGGAAGGAAAGGCTGCGTCCCTGGAATATGGAGAAAGGTTTGTGAACTTTGAAGAATGGGCAAGGCACTTTGGTATCTGTGTCATGCAAACTGGAGAATGGCCCCCATGGGTCATGTCTGACCTTTACCTCTTCTCCACTACTGAGTAGACATTTTCACCAATTATGATGCCAAACATACTGAAAAGTACCCTTGGTCACTGACAGTTTGTGAGGGAGAAGCAATGCCGCTGGAATAATACCATGGCCAGGACAAAGAGGAAGTGTAAACAATGCATTACTTTCTGTTGCAAGTAGATGGTTTTGTTAAATACTAGAGAAATCCCCTTCATGTCCACTTCACACAGCCCTGATAAAAATGCATTTGCAATACGCTCAGTGTCAAGAAATCACATCTTACTGGGCCAACTAGGTTAAGAGCATCTCCCCAGCTGCAGAATAACACTCATTAAAATAGTCTTTCCAGCAAGAGAAGGCCCTATTTGCTATCCTCCCCTCATTTTTCTGGCTCTCTCTCTCTCTCTCTCTCTCTCTTAAACAAAACAAAACAAAACAAATGTAATGCAGAACCAGGGACACGATCAAAATAGAATAATCCACATTTACATTAAAAATAATGAGCTTGGTAACAATGGGAAGAATTAATGGTAAGCAGCATCTGAAAACACAACAGAGGCAGAAGTTAACTTAACAGAACATACTTGACCTGCAGGTAACACATTAAAATGCTATTTTGGCAGACGGAATTGATAGCAGACTTGCTGAAAGAAAATCCGCTTTGAAAAGACGACAAATACAATCCTAATCCCTTTTCCTGCCACATGCTGCAGATGAGTGAAACCCAGGGGGAAAGTCTTATTACAGCAAATAGGTGTGAGTCCAGAGGAAAAATTAAGTCAAGTTGACAATTTACAAATTTCCTTTCAAGCATGAAAGGAGACTGGAAGTCAGGTTATTTTTTAAAAATCCCAAGCCTGGTGTTTGGTACCTGTTAATATGGCTGCCTGAGAATATGAGTACAGGGAAAGGCTCATTACCAACCTAGGCATCACCTCTTGGATATATAAAGCCAGAATGAATTAACTTTTGTCAGACAAGCAATATTAGAAAATCTAATATCGGGATGAATCATTTTTTCCTGCTGTCCAGTGGGTATTGACAGACTGGCAGCCTGGGTTTAGTTATGGCAGCACTGATGGGAATCAGAGGGGAAAGCACAGTTAACTACAGGATTGTCAGGGTCACCTGATAACTGGAAGGGCACTTGCCTTCACTTGGGGAGGTTTCTAAGGGTTCCCACATAGTCTCTGCTGGTTAC
Organism: Cabassous unicinctus; assembly: GCA_029593785.1. Lineage (NCBI taxonomy): Eukaryota > Metazoa > Chordata > Mammalia > Cingulata > Chlamyphoridae > Cabassous > Cabassous unicinctus. The sequence goes on along the minus strand of JAQZBX010086413.1, from coordinate 8,605 downwards.
ATTAGCTTCTGTGGATCCTGCACAGCTGCTTTGCTCATGCAAAGGAAGGAAAGGTACCTTAAACTTATTAGTACATTCTCTGAACTGTGGGAGCATCACAGATGTGTGGGTATCTGAACTCCAAGATCATCCCAGTAAGAATGGAGTAACAGAGAAAGATATATATGGTTTGTTTTTGGGAAATAAGCTTGCTTGTGGAGCAAAACTGAAGGGGATTTGATTCACACAGGCTTGCTTCTGTGACTTTGGAAAATGAAGGAGTAGTCTGGAGGCTGAGGTTCTAGTTTGATATTGACTTCATATGGAGACAAGTCACTATTAACCAGGGTGAACATATATCTTAGTATGTCTTGAAGAGTCTTGGGGTTAGGTCCAACATTCTCCCATTCACTCTCAAAAATATTCCCTTCTGGATGATAATTATATGACCACTCTACATATAAACGCTGGAGCTTGATTTCCATATTTGAAAATAAGACATTGTTCTAGATTCTAGAACTCCTTCCCTCAAACCTACACCAGCCTTTCCTGAGTTCCACCACTTTGTGTGCTCTTAATCTGTCAGTATAGCTGGCAAAAGCCAACAAGTAAGCTGGAGGGAATTCAGATGTTGTCTCTCTCAAGGAAATGTACCCTTTATTGGGAGACTTTTGAAAATAAGACTTTTACAATGCAAAATATGGGTGATCTCAGTTCATATCAGCTATTTCATCTTCTGTAGGAATCACTAAAGGCCAATCTGGTATCTCTCAGTGGATAGTCCAGGGGATCTTAAAAACCAGTTCTGGATTGGGTGGGCATTCAAACATACATATATTCCTGAGCCTTAATCTTCAAAACTGAGATTTAGATTCAGTAGGAGGAGAGTGAGGTCCCTAATTTAGACTTTTAGAAAGCTCCCTAGGTGTTTCCGATACACTCAGTATCTTCATTTTAAAGATGAAGAGACTGAGGCTCAAACAGCAACAACCACTGCAGAGAGGTTTTTTGTTCAGCCAAGTGCATTCATAGACAGTATTTCCTTTAGTCCTTATCAGAGTCCCATGGGGTTTGAGTTAGTAGCACCATTTTATAGGAGATTATATGAGACAAAATAAAGGGATGTGCCCAGAGTCACACAGCTAGTTAGTGGCAGAATCAGAATTAGTATTCGTGTCTCCTGATTCCTATTCAGGGTCTGTTTCAGTTATACCATATCAACTCAGGTTGCTGGGAAATGCTTGTGATCCTTTCACTGAAGTGCTCTGCTCACTTTCTTTCCTCCATTTCCAGAGAGCTACACATTTAGGAGATTGTTGTTTTCCTCCTGCTATTGGTCTTTTTTTTGATGAGCATTTAATTATCTTCTTCTCTCTTCCATTCTGTGTGGAAAGGACTGCTTAGCAGAGATGGCAGGAGATGTTTTCATGTGCAATCAAGGACATAGATGCATTGGCTGCCAGCCTCAGGCAGAGACACAGACTTGTCTCCCACCAGCAGAGCGATGATGCGTTTTCCCAAAATGTTCCAAGAATGGCCTGGAATGTGAATAGACAAGGTCCATGCGGCCCATGAATGGCTTCACACTGCACCGGCCAGAAAAGAAACACAACAGCAATTCTTGGATTAGCATGAAAACACTTCCAAAGGGGGCTCAAAGACAGCCTTTTGTCCCTTTCATAAAAGGAAAGAGATGAGGTGTGACAAATGGCCTGTTGGATGGCTTTCTGTGCCAGGCAGAGGTCATCTTGGCAGGGTACCACAGACACATTTGGTTTAACAAAGAAGAAATGGACTCGAAACTGAAGGACAAAGAACATTTCAGAAGAGACGAGGTGGTGTCTAATGGAGACAATTTCAATTAAAACATGAAAGGGAGATAACATGGCTCACACATTTATTTTAAAAACTGTCTGTTGTGTTGAGACATGATGCGATTAGTAGAAACAACAGTTTGGAGTCATGAGATGCAGGTATTCCAACGTTAGCCAAAATACTAAAAAGTTCTGGGCTTCAGTTTTTTCATCCATAAGTTAGGCTAATAATACCTACCTTGTCTGGTTGCTGTGAAGATTAAATGAGATGAGAGGGGTTGAAAGAAAAGAGGATGTGGATTGGTGGATAGAGTTTGTGCTGGGAGACAGATGGCTTGGCCTGGGGTCCTGGTTCAACAGTAACTAGATGATATTGGGTAAGTCATTTTGCCTCTCTGGTTTTCAAATTATTTTCAAATCTTTTTATGTGTGTCTGAGGCACCAGAATTTAACAAATTAGATCTTAAACAAAATTCCAATGAACAAAACAGATAGACGTGGATCTTCTCTGATTGAAGCAGAGGTGGGTTGGAAGAAGTGCTTGGGCTTCTTCATGCCTCCCCTCTCCTTTCCCAATCTTCTTCCCGCCATGACAACACTTTAGGCAGCTCTTCTGTTTCTATGCCCTCAGACTTAGCTGCTGTTCACCTCTGCTGCCTTTCTTGGTCTTTGCAGCATCAGTTGGGAAGTAATAATTCCAAAGCCGCTCACTAAATCTATTACCAAAACTTCATTGAAATGGCCAAATTCCCTTATCTTTATGACAGTGCAAACAAATAGAAAGAATAGATTCAGATGGATATCTGGATCACAGAGTTAAACACCTCCGACTGGTTTAGTGCTTTGTCCCAGAGTATGGATACCTAAAATGTGCCTCCAGATTCTTGGACACAAGATCATTGTCATTGTCAAAATGCTAAAAAAAATTTTAAGGAATAGGGGGAGGAAGAATCTCCTAGGTCAGGAATCACTTTGAACTTCAGGTGACCTAAGTAGACATGTAAACAACTAATCTCAGTCCTAAGTCAGTAGTGCCACATAAAAGAAAAAGGTGATTTTCTGGCTTTCATCTTCATGTTCTACCATGTTACTTCTCTTTATTATTTCACATTGATATGCATGCATATGCACTTGCGCGTGTGCGTGCGCGCACACACACACACACACACACACCCTCACAGCGAGCCCTCTATCAGCATCAAGAGTACCAAGTCAGAATCTTATGAAATCTGAATGAACCTGTCAGGAGTCCTCGTAATATCCTGTTACTTCAAAAGCATTTCCTTTGTGGTCTACTTTAGAATCTATCTAATGTCTTAATTTATGGAGATTAGATAAATCTTCCAAGTTTTGAAAACAAAGAAGGAGAATTATCTATTTGGAGCCATTACAAGAAAAATAAGCAAAGGCCTCCTACTCTTTGCACATTTAAAAAGAAATATCTTAATCCTGTGCCATTAGTCCTGGCTCTACCCCTGTTCTCCCTGTGTAATCCTGGGTAATCCTTTTGAACCTGTGGCTTAGTTTTCCTTATCTAATGGGGATAAATAATATCCTTCCTACTTCACACCAATATTTTGAGGATAAAGTGAGACAATACAGGTTGTGTTTTGAAGAGTATAAAAACACCAGTCAAATGTGATCTTTATGATTCAAAAGAATAAAATATAATCATTATTACTTAGATAATATTTTTACAAATAAAGTTATGCAACAAGACCATTCCTCCTTTTAATAAAGACCAGAGGAGCATAAACTCTCAACCAGTAATAAGTGGAGTCACTGATCTTCAGCACACATGGGTTTTCTTTAAACTTAGGGGCTTTACCCTGAGTGGATTGGAAGGCAAGCACACTGTACTACTGTCCCTTGGAATTTTCCGAGATCTTTTTTATTAATACCTGGCTGAAGAGAACTTTGTGTTGGTAACTTGGAGTTATATTTTCCACTCTTGAGCGCTTCCAAGACTCATGGGGCATAGAAGAATAGAACCTATGCTTTGAGTAAGCTAAAAAACAAAACAACAAAAAAAACAAGGGTGTGTACTTGGGCTTCCTAATTCCTGTTCCTGCCTTCACTTTGCCTGCCTTCTCAGTGCTCTACTTCTCCTCACTGGGAGCAAAGCTATGGGATAAACTCACTTACCCTAAAGGGTTTGTGGCTAAACGTGCCTCTTAAATCTTAATGGCGCATGCATGGAGCTCGGGGGCAGGGGGGTAGTATATGAATGCCACCCAGATCACCCCAGACCACCTTACTGAGAATGGGGGACAGGGTGGTATCTCAAAAGGAAATTGAGGTCCTACTAGGAAAAGGAATAGCTGTTGCGAAGCCTCAAAATTAAAATCCTCCTTTCTCTGATTTGTTTGGTACCAGGAATTCATATTTTTTTGGCTTACTTATTTCCTGTGCCAGCCTGAGGTGAGTGTTCTGTCACTTGCTGCTGAGAAGGAGGGAAAGCTGGACAGTAAGGAGACAAGAGTCTCCTGCTCCCATGGGTCACTGATGAGCTGAATGACCTTGGAAAGCGTCTTTTTACTTTTCTGATTCTCAGTGTCCCCTTTTGTAAAATGGGGAGTTTGGATATAGGGATTTTTCAAGGTGCCTTCCAGCTCTAAATACTGTAATCACTTCATTTTCTATCTATTGAGTTGCACAGGTGGTGGTGTAGGTTACTACCCAAAGTAACAGGGAGATGAAAACCTCCTCAATGAAAGCCAACCATTGTGGGTGTGTTTTCACCCCCAACCCTGGAGGGCAGGAGAGGTGTATTCTGCGTGTGCAGCACAGATGAGTATCTAGTGTCTGCTTCTTGATCATTATAAGTGTGTTCAGACCAGGATAGCTGAGGTGAGCACAGCATGTAACTGAGTGGCACGTTACTGCTCTAGCAGGTCTCCTCACTCTTGTAATTACTGTGAAATGAAAGAATTACCCCATTTTGTAAATGTAAATGGAGGAAGTTGGCTATTTTCCTTCTGAGATGGCTTAGATGCAGCTTCAACTGGAGGCAAGAGAATGGCAGAGTTGACCTCTGGAAATCATGTCTTAGCCCCTCCATTTTCCAAAATGCTGGCTCCGGAGTAAAGTGTCACACATCTTCTCGCAAGTCCTGTTGCATCCTGAGTAATGCTGCCCCGCTGCCCCCAGCGGAGCGCTTTAATGATAACAGCTGTCTTCAGGGACAGATTGTGACTTGTCTTTTAAACAAAGATGAAATCTATTAAGACAGTGAGGACAAAAAAGAAAACCTATGCCCCTGAGAGGAGAGCTGTAAGGGAGAGCACAGTCGGATCCTTTCTTGTTCCCCCCTCCCCGCCATCTCCTTCTCTCTATGTTAGAAGACTGTACCCTTCAACTCTTCTGTTTTGTGTCTGGATTATTATGGTTGTTGGTGTCTAAAATTGCTGCTTGGAGTGTATAATTTATAAGCTCTAAAAAGTGATAAATAGTCCCAAGTAAGAAGAGTGATTTGTGTTAAAAACTTCAGGGTACTTTTGTAAAGGAATTTAATTTCTTGGGGGAAATTGTCTATAACTTCCTGTGGAATATTAGTTAACTGATTCATAGCTGGTATTTATTTTCTGTCATCCTATTTTGTTTTCTGATTACTGGTTGGAATAGGCTTTGCCTGGGCATATGAGATTATATAGTAGAGTCTTGATGAACTGGGGAGCTTACTGAAACAGAGAGGGTAGTTAATTTATGTTTTTGTTTCAATCCCATTGGAATTACTGTCTAATATAGAACTTAATATTAGTAAGCTCTATATTAGAGCTTATTTTTGTGCTATAGTCTAGTGGTTTTCAGCCAGGGGAAAATTTCCCAATGCTGGGAAAGTTTGGCAATGCCAGAGACATTTTTGATCATCATAATCAGTTTGTGAAAAGTAGATATTTTTGGTTGTCACATGCTACTGGCATCTAGTGGGGAGATGCCAGGATGCTACTGTACATCCTGCAATGCACAGAACACCAGCGCCCCCATACACACACAACCAGTAATTATTTGGTCCAAAATGTTGATAATGTCAAGGCTGAGAAAACCTGCTGTAGTCAGTAGACTCTAGTGAATATAATTCAAAATTCTTTTACCAAGGAGTTCCTATAGAATCTTACCATTGTTTTCTCTCAACCTGGGAAATGTTGAAGAAGATGTTGCTGGAGTTGGGCTAAATGTGAATGGGTCCCACAGTATATAAAGGCCAGTGTTTTTTCATTTTTAAAGAAATATATGACCACAGCATGTTATATTTATTTATTTATTTTGCATTTCCCTAACATTTAAGCTCAACTACTTGATTGCAGTTAAAAAAAAATTCTGGTTAATTGATAGACCAGTGAAATGAATTTAGTTATTTGAGATATTACCATTACAGGCTTCTTGAACATACTTTTCAACAAAGGATATCCAAGCATCAAAACCTGTGACCCTCCATTTTCACTGTGCATGCACAACTATCGAGATTCCCATCACAGGTTGGGAAAGGGGTGCTTAATAGTGGGAGTGGGGCATCAAGTGCAAGACTCATACTGCCTAATAGCTTTTGTACTTTGCCCAGTACTGACCCTGGTAATTACTGCTGAGATTAATGAATGGATTGACTGAAAGTATAATAAGCACCATGTAAATATTAGTACTTAAGTTTGCAAATAAAAATAACCTCAAACTTCCTTAACCTGGTATTCAAGACTATCACCATCTTGGCTTACCTTTTGCTAACTCTTATACTTGATTTTATGCTTTTGTCAAACTATTGTACCCAGTGCCTCATAAACTCAACCTGCATGTTCATAGATCGTCAGATACCCACACTTTTGCTTATGTCAAATCCTTCTACTGGCCACTAACCTTTCAGCTATCCTTCACAGCTGAGATAAAATTCACTTTCTTTTGTGAACAAATCAGTCAGAAATAGTATTTCCTCCTTCACTCTTTCTTTTTATTTTTTCCTTTTTTTCCCCCTTCCTTCTTTCCATCCTTCATTGATTTGATGAACATTTTATGAATGCCAACTTTGGGACCTTATATTAGTCAGCCAAAGGGGTGCTGAAGCAAAATATCAGAAATCTGTTGGCTCTTATAAAGGCTATTTATTTGGGGTAGAAGCTTACAGTCACAAGGCTGTAAAGGGTACGTTACTTCCCTCACCAAAGTCTGTTGCCATTGTTGGAGCAAGATGGATGCTGGTCTCTGTGAGGGTTCAGACTCCCTCTTCTTCCTAAGGCTCCATGGTCCCAGCTCCTATAGGCTTTGCCTCTCTCCCTGGGGCTGAATTCTTTCCGGGCTCAGCTGTTCTGTTCTCTCCACAAGGTCAGCTGTAGAGTGTCAGGCTCTTTCTCTTCCCGGGTCCTCTGTCATGTCTATGGAGCCATCTCTATTCCTCTGTGTTCTTCTGTTTGTTTACTTCCCGGGGTTCCAGCAGCAAAAAACTCTAACTCTCTCCTATGCCCTGTAGTTTTCTCTGTGAGTCCCTGCCCACCAAGGGGTCGGGGACTCAACGTCCTACTGACAAGGCCCCATTAAAGCCTTAATCATAATCTAATCAAGTAAAAGTGAAACCTCTGAATCCAATGCAATCTGATATGCCCAGGGGAACAGATCAGTTCACAAACATAATCCAATATCTATTTTTGGAGCTCATAAACGATGCCAAACTGCTACAGACCTTTACTGGGCTTTTATCCCATACCTACTCCCTTAATCACAGTTGTCTGTACAGATATCTTAGCTCCCTGACTAGAATGTAAACTCCTAGTGATCAAGAGCTCCTGGGAAATAAGACATTTGATAAACATGATTCTACTAAATAACGGAGTGATATTTGAATAGTGCTTTTAGATAGTGATATGTCTTCTCAGAGTACAAGTACATTCTGCACCATGGGCTGATACAGCTTCAGTAGTCTCTCCACACTCACTTTTGGCCTGGACCAATGGTTATGTCCCATTGGTTATGTATCAACCAATGATTATGTACCATTAACAGTTCAGGAAAATGCCCCATGGGACAAAGGATTTAAGAGGGAGCTAAGACCTCTTTATGGACTACAACAAAAGAAACGCATTTCAGACCTTTCTCAAATGAATGGGTGCATCACAAATGAATTGATGAATTGAGTGGCTCAAACATTATGAAATAGTCTGTACCTTGTGAACCTATAGTCTCTTCTTAAGCACTTCAGGCAGAGTCTAAATGTTTTTATGTCCCAAATCAGACTCAAATTCCATCTCTGTCTGGGAATCTTCTCTGACCATGTTGGTCCACAGAGATCTTTGTGTCTGGACTTCCAGTGTCTTTACTGCCTGTACCACTCATTTAAGCACTCATTTCCTGTTTTGTGGAGTATTTTGTTTGGGTCGTGCATCTAAATCTTCTATTAACCAATACATTAGAAGATCCATTAGGATTTAAAATTCTTTATGTCCCTGAGAGAATCCCCTCAAATATGAGTCACTACAGTTAGTATTTTGGGGGATAGGGCCTGGGACTGTGAATTTGTAAGAAGAACCCCAGTGGATTCTTCCTCACTGAAGTTGGGAACTACTGTTGTAGGTGCTCAGTAAATACTCTGATGATCAACTGGTTGAATCCAACTAGGAGGGAGATATACAGCAACAAGCCCTTGGGAGATTTGGGACATGTATGGATACCAGTCAGTGGTTAGATTGGGATCTGTCCTAACTCTCCTTGAGAAAGAATTAAATAAGATTTGTAGTCAGGAAGTAGTAACCTCACTTCCTCTTTTATGAGGAAAATAAGAGTTGTGATGATGGTATGCTCACCCATGGTATTCTTTTTTTTTTTTTTTT
>JAQZBX010086412.1:0-12999 GCA_029593785.1 Cabassous unicinctus | reverse complement strand
ATTCAGCATTTTACTTGCTATGTTTCTACAGTAAGAAAAAATAAACTAAGAAATTGACTCCTGGGGAAAAGGAACAAATGGCCCAAGTAATGATTATAAGGGGAATATTTAGGAGGGAGGGATATAAGAATGTTGATGAAAAACTTGGAAGAAAGGAAAAGAGAAGAAATGGAGGGAGAGAAGGGAAAAAAATGGAGAAGTTAGAGAATACCAGAGGTTAGGAAGAGGCAATTGGAAAGAAGGGAGAGAGAGGTAGAAAGATAAATGATCATGCAGAATGTTAAAGAATACCTTGGGAACCATTGTGAAAATCATACAATCCTGTTTGCCAAAGAAATTTGCTGCACAGGTCCTTTGAGAATAGAGTCTTAAACAGCACCATATTTTTTTGAACGTATATTAGCTGTGTCTCTGTTTGTGTCTGTGACAGAGAAAACGAGAGACCAAGACATAGACATCACAAACTCTGCCACATAATTCCACTTCTGATGAGTTTAATCAGAACACATATATCTGAATGTTTAAGGGATTTATATTATTAAAATAATTACTATCACTATGACCTTGATCAGGTTACTTAACCCCTTTGAATTTCAATGTCCTCACTTAAAATGGGGATTATAATGACATCTAGCCCTTTTGTGAGGATTAGTTAGCTAAAGTCAACCACTTAGAACAGGGTCTGAAATATTGTGAGTACTTCATAAGTGTTAGCTAGAATTATACTAATCAGTAGTAGTAGCATTGAAGAAGCTGTGGATGAACCGGTGCCCAGAGCTGACTAATATTCTTCATATGGAAGGGTGGGAGTGGTGTGTAGAGGAAGGAATAAAGGACTGGGAGTTAGAAGATAAGGATTTGGGTTTTAATTTTCCAGCATTTCGGTGGATGAGCTTTTAACTTAATTTCCCTGAGCCTGTCTTTCCTCATCTCTAACACGATCACATTGGCTTGGGTGATGTTTAATTTCATGGGTCAACTTGGCTAGGTCATGGTGTCCGGTTGTTTAAGTATGTGAGGATATTTTATGAATTTAAATCATTAGTCGGTAGATTGCATCTGTGATCAGCAAAGGAGATTGCCTTCAGCCATGAGAGAAATCTCCTCACCCAATCAGTTGGAAACATTAAAGGGATAACTGAGGATTTCAGCAGCCAGAAAGAATCATCTCTAGTTCTAGTTAGCCAGCCATCTTCTCCTGGGAGAATTTAATGTCACCTTCATCAGAGTTCCCAACTTGTGGCTTCTCCTGGGGAATTCAACATCACCATTGAGTTCCCAATTCATGATCTGCCCTACGGAATTCAGATTTGCCAGTCCTCATGGACCTATTGTGTGTGTGTGTGTGTTTCTCTGGAGAACCATGACCTAACTAATACAGGTTGTATTACAGCAAAGTTCTTGCACACACTGTTTTCAATGATGACTTTTATCTGTGAGTTAAGTTGTCCGGGGGGGCAAATGTATAGAAGATCCATCACTAGAGTGTACTGGATACAAAACACAGCTCTGCTCCATGTATGTTCACAGGATGTAATGGCGCCGATTCAGATCTCAGGATGAGCCACTTCAATGGGTTTCTTTTGTGGTTGCTCAGTGTTACCTTCATCAGTGGACCCAAGCCTTTTGGAGAGAGTTACACCTGGACAAGGTATGAAGAGAACTAAGGCATTCCCATCCAGGGAATGGAACAAGTCCTGTCAGGAACCACCACCTCATACTCCTCGTCCAGCTATCTTTGCTTACCTCTCACTCTACTTTGAGTGTGCCCATCATTAAAGAGTCTTTCAACAATTTTCCAGAAGAGTTAATGATTGAACATTGTTTGCTAAGGGTCTTAGATGAGTCAGACCTGGTTTAAAACTCTTACTGTCTTGGGATTTTCAGGGGCTCCCTGTCTTAGGTTTCCAGATTGTATATGCCCATCCCTTTTGTCTACCAATCTATCTGAGACTATGAAGTATGTGCCATATCTTAGGACTACCCATTTTGGTGTTACAAAATGCTTGCTTAGGAAGAGAAAACCTCAGAAATGAATCCTGTGTTTAATCCTTTGAGCTAGCTTTGGATAGACAGCTTTGGGTAGATAGGTGGTATTAAAAAGCCCATATGCAAGGTTTCATTTTAAAAACAGGTAAATGACTAGATGAAAATTATACCATTGGTGCAAAAGGCAGCTGGACAATAATTTTTAGTGAAAGCAGTGCTTTGATGAAACCCAGCAGTACCAAAACTAATGGAGAGCACATTTAATTGGAATTTTGAAAAAATAGAATAATCTATAACCCTGGCTTGGCATTAGAAATTTGCTATTGTGATCTTATAGGGCAGCCAATATATAATTATATAAAATATCCATATTTAATTTTAATTTTTATGATTAATTTTAGATACATATATCACATGCATGCAATAAAATGCCTTATCTTAACTAGGCGTTCCTATACGTATTTCCCTTTTGACTTTGATATCTAATTTTTAAAATGATTATAGAGTTCTGTCTGGTAACATATTTTATAGCCCCCCATTTTCCTGAGTTGTCCACAAATGATAAATATTACTAAGTTTTTCTTATTAACTTATAACATTTTTAATATTACAAGCCTAAACTATATTCCCATGAACTTCACAAATACATGTTTTCATGATAGTATACATGGCAATTCAGCATGAATTATCACTTAATTTCCCACATTGCACTTCCTAATTTTTTTCATCCATCAGTACTTCAAAATATGAAGATTCATTCTTTCATTCAATAGACATGTATTAATTCCTTAATAGCTACATAAGTTTCCGGGACCCTTATACTTCTGTTTTCTTAGCCTTTTCTATATTCTTTGCTTGACTAAGTCTGGAATTTGCATCCCTATTCCTTATGAACTCACTGCATCCCTTCAAGATAATCAATATTAGGAAATGTATTCAACTGTCAGAAAATAACTTTTCAGACAATAATTACAGTGCACAATGGCAGCTTCTCATTCATAAATGTAAAAAATGTCTAGAGGAGGAAAAACGAATATTTAAAGTACCTGAGATTTTGCTCCTAAAACATACTCTTTTTTGACACATGCCCATTAGTTGGGCTTAGTTGTGGAGAGTTTGCTTGATTTGTAACAAAACGTTGATGCCATTAGAAGAAAGTGGTCCATTCTGTCAGCTGTTTCTCAGCATAATTGCTTCACAGATGACAAACGATTGCTCAGACTACTAACGCAGTGGTTTATTATTGTCTTGTGATGGAGGCGCTTTTGCCAAATTAAAAAGAACAATAAAGCTATTATTTTCCAAAGGGTAGTATCAGAATTTGGGGGAAATATTTATTTAGCAAGCTTTATTGGTAGCTGTTTATATACCTAATATAGCTAAAAAAGATAAATAAAAAATATTTTAAATAAAAAGTAGAATAAGAAAAATATGTTAGGTCACAAGGAGAGCTGAGAAAATTCACACGTCTAGTTTCAAGCAATTCTAAGTGAGTGTACCATTGATGATAGCCTACCAGCAGCATTTTATGGTCTGAAGGATCACAACTTTCCACGTATTAGATTTAACAGCAAGAATATTCGCTTTCTTCTCTTGCCAGTATGACTCATAAAAAGTCCATTATGTTTTATATCCTCTCTTCTTCAGAACACTAGAATTATAAAACATTTAAACTCTTTCTCATCAAAATTGTGTCACCTTGTAGATCATAGGAAAAGGATAGAAAACAGAATAAAAACCATGCAATGAACGTCATTAAAAATGACTAAAGGTACCTCTCAACTCATTTTCATAGAACTCACTGGGTTTTTTATTTGTCAACTAAATTTAACTGTAACTGGGATCGAAATTGTATTTAAGTTTAAAAAGGAGTTCTTTCAATATGTGGATGGTTACTATATGCCACATATTACACTTAGTATTACACAGACGTAGAAACATACACACACATATCAATTATTCATCAGAACAATTCCATGTAATAGCCATTTTAATTTCCAGCCATTTTAATATTCTTTTATAATAGATGGGAAAATTGAAGCTCAGCATTGTCAAGTAACTTCCCCAAGTACACACAGCTAGGACATGAAGAAACATGAATTACAATACAGGTCTAACTCCAAAGCATTTGTTCTTTCCACTGCATCATGCTGCCTCCATAAATTCCTCTATTAGTTGTGGTGCAATGGATCTGCCCAAAAGTGCCTAGTTTCTCTTCCAATTTTGAATTTAGCAATATCACATATTGTCCTTCCTCCCTCCCTCCCTTCCCCTTCTCTACATTCCTGTCTTACACTGTGCTTTATCTTTGTAGGGTAAAGAGATCACCCTTCTACAAAACATTTGTGGAGCAACTACTATGTGTGCAGCACTGTCCTCATGGAACCCCAGTTAGGGAAAGGATGAAAGAAGAAACACACTATAATAATCATACAGTAATTAACTTCTATGTGCCCAACACTTCTTTACAGGTAAAATCACTTCTAATTCTAACAATGTTCTTATGGGAAAGAAACTATCAATAGCCCCACCTTATCAATGAGATAGCCAGGTGTAGCAGTTTGATATTATTGAATTCCAAAAAGTAATAATGGATTAAGTTTGTAAACTGGTCTTTTCTTCTGGGCATATTAGAGTGTATTGGATTCAGGGGTTTCACTTTTACTTGATTAAATAATGTCAGTAGGACATTGCATCCCTGCCCCTTTGGTGGGCAGGGACTCACAAGAAACAGCACTGCAGAGAAGGGAGTTTGGAGTTTTTGAGATGGAGCTCCTAGAAGTAAGCACAGAGAGGAGCTTGGTCATGAGGAAAGAAAAAAGGTCCCGGGGAGAGAAACAAGGCATTGGCCTGATAGTCTACACCTGGCCTTGTGGAGCTAGCAGAGGAGCTGAGCCTAGAGAGAAGCAAGACCCAGGAAAAGAGGAACCCAAGAAGCCTGAATCCTCACAGACATTGGCAGCCATTTTGCTCCAACACATGGCAATAGACTTTGGTGAGGGAAGTAACTTATGCTTTATGGCCTGGTAACTGTAAGCTTCTACTCCAGATAAATACCCTTTATCAAAGCCAACAGATTTCTGATATTTTGCATCAGCACCCCTTTGGCCAATACACCATAGCTTAGGAAGTTAAATATTTTCCCAAGGAAAACAATTTGTAAGAGACAGAACTCAGATTAAAAGTCATGATTTTAAGGGAATCTCAAGTTAAAGTTATTGTCTTCTTTTCCCAAATAAAAGATTCCCACTGCCCCTCCATACATGCACCAAAATATATATATATTTCTTTCAACTTGAACATATAAAAATTTTCTTGGGGATGGAGTTGATGTAGTCAAACATATTTCAATATTTAATGTATCAATAAAGTTACACATAGGTATATCTAAAATCACCTATTTAATAAAATATTAAGAAATATAGCCTTTCTCTTTGAATTTTCGCATTTTAAGAAAAAATTTTTATTGCCAGATTCTGGTATTGGTGTCCTCACTTCACTGGAGCCAGATTTTAGGCATCTAATGAAGCTTCTTAAACACTTTGTTGTCACTTTCCCCAAGCCAGTTTGAGCCATAGTACCTTTTCACTCCATCTATAATGCAGCCACTGGTAACTGTACCAGTATCAATTCTTATAACCGTACGGCAGTTGTTTTCTGTTTTCTTTGTAAGTAGGTATTTGTTGATACACAGCAAAGTATTGCTGATAGTGTTGCTTAAAAGGCTTATTTAGTATTTCCAACATCTGTAGTTATAAATTTATGAACCCAGGAAATCCAAATAAAGGGGCTTGAAAATGACACAAGAGCAAAAGTGGAAGTCTTGGGATACAGTTAGCTCAACAGAAAAATACCTAGCCTTAAATGCTGATAAAAAATAGAAGTAAAATAAGGGTTTAATATGCAGAATATATGAAAACTGCTACAAGTCAACAAAAAGACAAACAACCCAATTAAAAATGGGCAAATGACTTGAATAGACATTTCTCTAAAGATATACAAATGACTAATGAGCACAAGAAAGATGCTCAACATCACTGTTCATCAGAGAAATGCAAATAAGTTTCATGAGATACCACCTCACACCCTCTAGATTGGCATTCAGATGCTGTATTAGTCAGGGTTCTCTTGGGAAACAGGATCAACAGGAGATATCTCTCAATATTATGGGATTTTATAAGAGTCTCTCATGCGACCGTGGGGATGCACAAGTCCAGGTTCCTCAGGCAGGCTGCAAACCAGGGGCTCTGATGAAAGTCCAATGAAAGGTCCTTGATGAATTTCTTGGAGAAGTTGGCTGTCCAAAGCTGGGAAATTCTCTCTGAATGTTGGAATCACTTCCCCTTTTAAGGCAGTCAACTGATTGGATAAAAGCCTCACCCACTGCTGATGTAATCTCCCTGATTGATGCAGATGTAATCAGCCATCCACGCAGTAAACTCACTGGTGATAGAAGTCCATAAATGCTCTCGTATTACAATTAGCCCAGTGCTTGCTGGAACAAACACCTGGACACAATTACCTGGCCGAGTTGACACAGTAACCTAACCATCACAGATGCCTATGCCTAAAAAATTATTAGTTATCCTAGCTATCTCCTCAAGCCCAACTCTACCCTGAGTCATCTTGATTTTAGTTGCTAAATATCCCTCAAATCGTTCCACTTTTCTCCATTTCCATTGCAATTACTCTAGGCCAAGCTATTACCATTTCTTTCTTGGACTAGTAGTATAACTTCATAACTAATTTATCACATCCACTTTTGCTGGCCTCCAAACCATCCTCCACATCACAACCAGAGTGATATTTTCAAAATGCCCTTTTGTCCATGTCACCTCCCCCTTAATAATCTTCAAAGGCTTTTCAGTGCTACTATGACAGTGATTAATACCAACTCATACTCTCCATGATCTGACCACTGTTGATCTCTATTGCTTATCTCACATACACTGCCTCATATATTAGGTTCATTAGCCTTCATTCTTGTTTTGGTTTGCCAAAGGGGTGCCAAAGCAAAGTAGCAGAACTCTGTTGGCATTTATAAAGGGGATTTATTTGGGGTAAAATCTTACAGTTCCATTGCATGACAAGTTCAGCCTGAGGCACCATCAGAGATGCTTTCTCACCAAAACTGGCTACTCTTGATCCTGGCATGTTGTCACGTGGTAAAGCAAGATGGCTGTCAGTCACGGCCCAGGTTGCAGTCTTCCTCTCTGGGCTCACCCTTTCTTCTTGAGCTCCATTGGGCCAGCCTCTTGGGGCTTCATGCTTAAGTGATCCTGTAGTCCTCTTTCTCTAGGCATAGGGCTTGTTTCTTTTGGGGCCTCCTATATCAGTCTCCACTGTTCTGCCCTCTTCCCAATCTCAGGTGTAAGCTATCAGGCAAATGGCTCATCTCTCCCAGGGGCCTCAGAGCTCCTCTTCCTGTGTCCGTCTGAGTGAGTGTCCATTTATATCAGACCTGGCAAGGGGGCAAGGACTCACCCTGAGCCATGCCTCACTGACAAAGTCAAATAAAAAGCCCTATAGCAATCTTAACAGGTAATCTAATCAAAGGCCCCTCAGCTGAATTTAATGCCATCAAAGGGTCTCACACCTAAAGGAATATATTAGTTTACAAAATATAATCTTTCTCTTTTTTGGATTCATAGAATAATTTCAAACTGCCACAATTTTGTTCCTCAGATGTGCCACACAGCTTCCTATTATGGGTAGCCTTATCCACACAGGTAGCCTCCCACCATGTTTTAGTTTGTAAAGGCTGCCAAAGACAATATAATAAAAATGGGTTGGCTTTTACAATGGGAATTTATTAGGTTGCAATCTTACATTTCTGAGGCCATGAAAATATCCAAATCAAGGCATCAGGCGACGCTCTCTCCCCAAAGACCAGCTGCAAGTGGCCCTGGACTTCTCTGTCAAAACGGGAAGGCACATAGCAGTGTCTCCCTTCTTCTACAGGTCTCCTTGTTTTCAGCTTCCTGGTTACAGTGGCTTACTCAGTTTCCTTGGGTTTCTCTCTGTTCTTGTGGCACCCTCTCTCCCTATTCATCCCATTTATAAGGGACTCCAGTAAAAGTATTAAGACCCTACTGAAATAATCTAATCAGAAGGAAGTTCCCACCTATAATAGGTTTACACTCACAGGAATGGATTAGCTCTAAGGATATGATCATTTCTGGCATCCATAAAAGCCTCTAACTACCACACCATATGCTATTCCTACCTTTTGCCAGAATATGCTTCTTCCTCTCTTGTCACCTTTCATGCATCATTCAGATTGCACTTACTTCCTCAGGGAAGCCTTTTCTTGATGAACTCAGAATCCACCTGAACTCTGATATAGTCTAAATCCTTCCTGAGTAGTAAATATCATTTGTGTAATCCTATGTTTAGTGTCAGTTTCCTATACCATCTGGTTTTTTATATGCCATTTTTACCATAAGTATAAATCTGTATTACAATCAAGTAATCTATAATTTCTAGAATATGCCTTGTACCATCTTAATTTCACAATTTAATTAAATTAATCCTCCAGTTGTAGTCACTTCTCTCCCTCTACACTTCTTCACCTTTCTAAATGTACCTCCCCCCCTTCCTTCACACATCTGCTTAAATTCAGGCTGCCTCTTCATTGCACCCTTAGGACTGTGCACACCTGGTGCTATTCAACACAACTCCTAGAAACCTTATTGAATACCCTCTTATCTGGTTATTTGTCATCATGTTGTGGAGATTTCTTGTTGCTAAAACATGATTGTTAAGGACCTGAAAAGACTAATTCTCACCCACATAGACTAAACTGTTATCTTAAGCATGGGAGATGCTCAATAGATGTTTGCTTGTTGGCTGGCCCTTAAATTAATTAAATATAAATGATAAATTAAATTAATACATGCATTTCATAGGCAAAGGGCAGCAGCATATAACTGATAAGGAAATAAATACCAAGTATCTACACTATAAAGTATCTTACACAGGAAAGATTTATTTTAAATTAAAAAGTGGACATGCAGTTATATATTTTCTTCTATTTTCTAAGTCAATTCTCAGATGAAACAGCACTGAAGGAATATGAGATATACTATTAAGAAAGCATAGGATTAAAAGATAATAATGGGAAGAAATAGATTGTAAGATGGCAGAGTAGGGAGCTCCAGGAATCAGTTCTTTCACCAGACCAACTATTAAATAGGCAGAAACTGTCTGAAACAACTATTTTGAAACTGCAGAGAGAAGAACACTATACAGCATCCAGGGAAGAGCAGGAGGAAGAGGCTGATAAATTACAGTAAAGAATGGTAAATTGCTCTCTCCTTGAGGTGGCTACCAGCACCCATCCACCACTCTCAGGGGCTACCAGCCTCTGACTAGCTCGCTGTTGACAGAAAGGGATGTAAAAATCCTCTTCCCCAAGACCATGAGTGGGCACAGCAGATCGTGGCTTTTGATTAGTGGCATTGGATTACTAGGGGCCGGGCTCTGAGGGTAGCCATTGTTTCAACCCCCCTTGGACAAGAGAAGTAGCAGCCATTCTTTCAGCCCATCCTGGTCACCACAACAGAGAAAACTTAAAGACAACACACTTCCTCAGGGCTGCAGGGGACAGTTAGTTGAAGGCCTACATTCACTGGGAAGGCCAAGGAAGCTCAGCTTTGGGAATCTCTGGAAGAAACTCTTGATACCATTCC
Source organism: Cabassous unicinctus (assembly GCA_029593785.1). NCBI lineage: Eukaryota > Metazoa > Chordata > Mammalia > Cingulata > Chlamyphoridae > Cabassous > Cabassous unicinctus. Next base: position 3,319 of record JAQZBX010086412.1, on the reverse strand, counting down.
TGTTCTCCTCCCCAGGGTACTTTGGAGCCAGTCTGTGCCCCCATTGTGGGTCCCTGGCCCTGTTTTGGCTGGGAAACACTGACTTAGTAAAGTCCTCTCTGGCATGCCCCTCCTCCCAGAATTTGCCCTTCAGGCAAAAGCAGCTCAAGACAAATAAATAAGAAATTGAGGCAGACAGTCTGGGACAAAGGCCTACCAGCTTCAAACACACAGGAGAGGGAGGTCTGTCTTCTGGGAAACAGAAGGGACAACAAAATTCCCATAAACAAAGGAACTCCAAAACAACTAAAAAATGAAAAGCCCAGGACAAGACACAGTACCAGAAAGACAGGGAAAACACTGTACACTGCATTCACCTTGGGAAGGCCTTCCTGATAGTAGGGCTGAAGCCCAAGAAAATCTCTATCTTATCATCAGCTGGTCACAAAATCAAGAACGAAGACATCCCAGGGAGTAAATCCCAGAGTTAACGTTTTAAATATTCAGTATTTTAAACATACAGTGTGCAACAAGAGTACAAGACAAAGAAACAGGAAATGACAGCCCATCCAAAGGAAGAGGATAAAAATACAGAAAACACCAGTGAAGATGAGAATGTGGACAGCCAAGCAAAGCCTTTTTAAAAAGATCTTAAAAATGCTCAAGATGATAAAGGAAAATACAGAGAAAGACTTAAAGGATATCAGGAAAACAATTAATGAGCAATATGAGAATCTTAGCAAAGAGATAGAAATTTTTAAAAGAACCAAAAAGAACTACTACAGTTGAAGTGCACAGTAACTAAAATGGAAAATTCCCAGGAGGGTTTCAAGAGCAGATGGATCTGGCAGAAAAAAGAATCAATAAACTCGAAGACAAGACACTTAAAATGAGTCAGGGTGAAGAGCAGAGAGAAAAAAAAAATTTAAGTGAAAATAGCCTAAGACACATTTGGACACCATCAAGCATACCAATATATGCATTAGGGAATTCCAAGAAGGAGAAGAAAGAGAAAGGGGCAGCAGGAATAATCAAAGAAATAACGACTATGAACTTCCCAAACTTAGCAAAAGATGTAAATATGCACATCCTAGAAGCCCAGAGAACAGCAAACAAGACATACATGAAGAAAAATATACCCCATGATATTTTAAACTCACTATATAATGCAAAGAACAAGGAGAAAGTTCTGAAAGCTGCAAGAGAATAATCAATGTGTTTTGTACAAGGGACTCCCAACTAGATTGTTACAATTTCTCATCAGAAACCATGGAGGCAAAAAGGTAGTGGGTTGAAATACCTAGAGTGCTGAAAGAGAATAACTGTGAACCAAAAATTTTATATCTGGAAAGATTCTCCTTCAAAAATGAGGGAGACCAAGGGATCTAAGCCCCCTCTCAATGAGAGGTGGAGTGGGCATCACCATTTCAGAATCCTCAAGATTGGGGAATGAATGAAGGACTAGAGGAGACTTACTGGTATTCTACTATAGACTTATTGTGATTCTAGCAATGGAAGAACTTATTTCACTGATGTGGAAGCAGTGGCCACTGGATGTTCTGAGGGGACAGAGAGGGAAAAACAGGTGTAATATGGGGGCATTTTTGGGACTTGGGAATTGTCTTGAATGGCATTGCAATGACAGATACAGGCCATTATATATCTTGCAAAATTGTGCAGGAGAGAGTGTAAACTATAATCCATGCTTAGTGGCAGCGTTCCAAAGTGTGTTCATCACTTGTAACAAATGTACCATACTAACAAAGGATGCTGTTAATGTGGGAAAATGTGGGAGGGGTAGGGAGCGGGGCATATGGGAATCCTCTATATTTTTTATGTAACATTTATGTAATCTAAGTATCTTTTAAAAAATTAAAAAGTATATTTTTAAAAATGAGGGAGAGATTAAGACATTTCCAGATAAACAAAAGCTAAGGGAGTTTATCACCACTAGATTTGCCCCACAAGCCATGTTAAAGGGAGTTCTTCAGACTGAAAGGGAAATACTCTAGACAGTGCTTCAAAGTGGCATAAAGAAAAAGACCTGCAGTAAAGGTAACCATTTGAGTAATTATAAATGTCAGTATTATTGTATTATTTGGTATGTATTTCCACTTCTTACTTCCTACAGGTGCTAAAATTCAAAGGAATAAAAAGTAATCTATTGTTTTGGACATAAAATTTACAAAGATAAGTGTTAACAAGTACAATAAAGGAGGGGGAACATAGGGATATAAGAAAAGTATATGTGTATGCTATTGAAGTTAATTTGATATAAAACTAAATATAAATGCTATATAATTAGGGTGTTAAATTTTAACCCCATGGTAACCAAAAGGAAAATAGATTTTTAAAATATCCACATAGAAAAGAGAAGTCAGGCAATATGATACAACAGAAAAATCTAATAAATATAAAAGTAGCCATTAACAGAAGAATTGAGGGACAAAAAAAGTATAAGACATATAAAAGCTAAATAGCAAAATAGCAGAAGAAAGTTCTGCATTGTCAGTAGTGATTTTTAAATGTAAATGGATTAAACTCCCCAGTCAAAAGGCAGGGATTGGCAGGATAGGATAAAAAAGCCTGACTCAATATATGCACCTAACAGCAGAGACTCAAACTGTATGTAGCAAACATTGAAAGATTTGAAGGGAGAAATGGAAGATTTTACATTAAGAGTAAGAGTAGGAGACATTAATACATATACCACATTCAGTAATGGATAGAATATCTAGTCAGAAGATCAGTAAGGCACAGATTTGAGCAGGGATAAATGAAATAGAAAACAAAAAAGCAATAGAGACAATCAACAAAACCAAAGGTTGGTTCTTTGAAAAGATCAATAAAATTGACAAACGTTTAGCTAGACTAACAAAGAAAAGAAGTGAGGATACAAATAATGAAAATCAGAAATGAAAATGGGAACATTACTACTGACTTCACCAAAGTAAAAAGAACTATAAGAGGATACTATGAACAACTGTATGCCATAAATTAGATAACCCAGATGAAATGGACAAATTCTTAGAAAAACACAAACTACCTACATTGACTCAAAAAGAAATAGAAGAGGCTCAAGAAACTAATTTCTAAGAAAGATACTGAATTAGTATTCAAAAACCTCCCAACAAAGAAAAGCCCAGGACCAGATGGTTTCACAAGTGGAATTCTACTGAACATTCCAGAAGACGACTAAACTCCAATACTGCTCAAACTCTTCCAAAAAATTGAAGAGGAGGGAACATTCCCTAACTCATTCTACAAGGCCAACATCACCCTCATACCAAGTCCCGATAAAGATACCACAAGAAGCTAAAACTAGAGACCAATATCGCTT
>JAQZBX010086411.1:0-12999 GCA_029593785.1 Cabassous unicinctus | reverse complement strand
GCATGAAATAATTATTTTTACCATACAATTTCCATTAAGGCATTCATTCTTTCTGAGTAAAAAAGTCCCTTTTGGTAATTGCCCATATTCCATTGGCAGAAATTCCCACCCATAACAAGATCACTAGGAAACCCATCGTATTTCCAATGCGATACTCAGAGCAATGGAATCCAAGGGCAGAGTAAGAAATGAGATTAGAATGAGAAACTATTGTTATCTCAATGGAAGGTCAAAATTATCAAAAGTCACCAGAAACCAGATACATCCTTTTTAGTGCTGCAAAGTAATTATTTGTCACACAGGGTCATGGAGGATGGGATCTTTGGAAAAGGAAGCAGCAGGAGAGTAGGCACTGCTAAAAACAGAAAATAATGAGAAGAATGGAATTCTGGAGAAAAGAAATAGCTTCCTAATTCTCAAAATAAGAACTCAGGACTCTGTGGTAAAATAAAAACACAAGAGGCTTTAAAAGAGACACACCACATATACATAACTTTCCAGAGAGGTTGAATGCAGGGCTTGGAAAATAGTTTTGAACATATTGTATTGTCTGTTGCTAGGGGGGTAAAATGGCATGATGTTTTATCATGATGTAAGAAATATTCCACCATGGTGTCATGTGATGCTCGAAGAAAGTTTTGTGAGTATGATGATCAAGTGCATAAATGCTTTTTAGTTTACAAATTCTGCTAAAAAATGTGTTTATACAAAAACAAGAATGGGGGAATTTGGAGGTAAAAACTAGATATAACTCAGTTTAGGATGATAGTCTCTCATATCCAAATTTGGTGTGTTTTAAAAAGAAAAAAAATTGAAGTACTTGGTAAAATACAATTTTAAATTAATGGTTAAATATTTATTATCATCTACTAATAAATCTTTACTTGGAGAGAAAGAATGATCCACAAACAGTGTAAAAACTAACTGGAAATGAAACTTTGTAGCCATTTTAAATAGTAAATTCTTTAAAATAAAGAGGCTTCAGTGATATTAATTTGTGTGGAATGAATATTTCAAATAAATTTTGGAACAGATTTTCTTCCTAATTATTGATGAAATAATGTTAAACTACACTAACTTGGAGAAAAATAATCAGAGGAAACCAAATTCTTCTCACTGCTTCCTCCAATTTTTAATAATCACAAATTTAAATCAATAATTCAGAGAAAATCATTGTACATGACTTCTTGATTGTTAGTAGGCTCCAGCTTTTTTTCAAGAAAACCTATTCTTATTTTTTGGAAGTCTTTTTGTCGTTCTCCAGTGCAGTGGGATTGTGATGTAGGTATCCATATATATAAAAGTATTCTTATGTCATATTGTAATTTTTTAGAAAGAATTGGAAATAAAATCAAACTCATTCTTACAAAGAAAACAGAATCCACAGATACACAAACAAAACGCTGGAACTCAGAATAAACACCTCCAAAATTCAAAATTTCTCCAAAGGCTTGTGAAATTCTCTTCCCGCATATGAGAGAAATATCACTGATAGAGTCCATTTGCTGACAAAGAGGGAGTCAACTGCTAACAAGATATCATGTATTTGGGTGTAGAGATCTGTATATGTCCTTTAAGTCCAATATATTGTTTTGAGCCTTTGTTTCTTTATTGATTCTCTGTCTAGATGTTAGCTGTAATGATGATAATGGTGTATTAAAGTCCCCCACTATAATTGTAGAGGCGCTTATTACTCCCCTTATTTTTTGCAGAGTTTGCCTCATGTAGTTTGAGGTACCCTGATTAGATGTTTAATGTTTATGATTGTTCTCTCTTCTTGATAGATTACCCTTTACTAATACATAGTGCCCATCTTTGTCCTGACAATAGTTTTGCATTTAAGGTATATTTTGTCTGATATTAGAATCACTACTCCTGCCATTTTTTGGCTATAGTTAACTTGTAAAATTGTTTTCCAGCCATTCACTTTCAGCCTCCTTGAATCCCTGGTTTGAAGATGGGATTCTTGTACACAGCATGTAGAGGGATCATATTTCCTTATCCATTCTGTAAATCTGTGTCTCTTGATTGGTGAATTTAATCCATTAACATTCAGTGTTATTACTCAGAATGAATATCTTACATCAGTCATTTTTTCTTTGGGTTAATGTATGTCATACATTGTTTTGTTTCTGTTTTTGTCTTTTTACTTGTTTTAAACTCTCCTCCAACTCTCTTTCCCTTGTATTTTCCTTTCGTCTTTTAGAACTTCCTTTAGTATTTCTTGAAGTGCAGGTTTCTTATTGACATACTGTCTTAATTTCTATTTATTTGTGAATATTTTGAACTCTCCATCATTTTTGAATGCGATTTTGATGGATAGAGAATTCAGGGATGGATGTTGCTTTCTTTTAATACTTTGCCTATGTCTTACCACTGTCTTCTTGCTTCCATGGTGTCAGCTGAGAAATCAGTACTTAATCTTATTGTGATGTCCTTATATGTGATTGTTCTCTTTTCTCTTGCTGCCTTAAGTATTTTCTCTTTGTCTTGAGCATTGGGCATTTTGACAAGTATATGTCTTGGAGTTGGCCTGTTGGGATTTACACGGTTTGGGGTGTGCTGTGCTCCCTGCACATCCATCTCTCTCAATACGGTTGGGAAATTTTCAGCTATTATTTCCTTCAACAGTCCTTCTCTTCCCATTCCCTTCTCTTCTCCTTCTGGGATGCCCATAATGCCTGTTTGTGCATTTTGTGTTGTTGGTTAATTCCCTCTGTCCCTGCAGGATTTTTTCTATCTTTTTGTCTATCTTTTGTATTATCTGTTTGATTTCAGAGGTATTGTCTTCCACATCACTAATTCTTTCTTCTGCCTTTTCATATCTGCTGTTATGTGAATACAGCATCTTTTTTATTTCTTGGATTTTGCCATTGATCACCATCATATGCGTTATTGTTATGTGTATGTCTACAATTTCTTCAGCATATTCTCCCAGTGTCTCTTTCTATCCACTATCTCTTCATTAACTTCTTTAAGTTGGTTTATGATATTCATTTGGAAAGCTTTGATTAGTTCAATCTTCTGCATCACTTCCACGTTTTTGTTTGTTCAATGGACTGGTCCATGTCTTCCTGTTTCTCAGTGTGGCTTGTAATTTTTTGTTTCCATCTAGTCATCATTTTATCTTGTTCGGTTTACTCAATTCATTAGCTTCTCTCTCTGCTCTAGAGTTTTATTAACTGCTTGTTCTGCATGTGTGTTAACTTTTCTCTTTGACACTTTTTCTTATTTTATTTCCTTGATTCTTTATATCTTCACTTGAAGGCAAAAACTTAGTGCCAATTAAATCAAAAGATGTGAGAATGGAAGAAGGATAATAGTAATGTTGATAAAAGTTAGAAGAGAGGCCAAATAAGGCTTAATGAAATGAGTACTTAACTCATGCAGGCAGTGTAGAGTAATAGGAAAAAAATTGTATTACCTACAATGGACTGGGAATCCAAAAAGAGTTATATATATATATAATGATTAAGAAGGCTAGAATTATGAGGAGGGAGAGAAAGAGCAAAGAAAGGGCTGAGAGGAAAAAGTTAATCTTAATAATAAGAAAGAAAACAAAATAGTTAGAACAGAAATTGACACCCTTAAGTTGAGGGCAAATGAGAAAACATGGTATGAAAGAAACACAACAGAAAACAGAATGTGGAAAGTTGATGGAAGGATAAGTGATAACTTGGGATACAAAATCAATATAGACAGAGAGTGGGAAATCACTGAAGAAGAAGCACAGCAAAGAAGAGACAAGCTGGAAGCACCTAATTTAAAAAATGAAAGAAAAAAGAAAGGGGGTAGTAAAGAGGAAAGAAAAACAATAGACAACAAATAGAGAAAAACCAAACAACCACATGCAAACAGTCAAACAAAGCTAAGGAGGAACAGTGTTCCTACTAATGTTCTTGTGGATCCACTCACCCTGCTTGTATTTATCAATCAATTTCCCTGCAGGGTTCTATCTGCAGGTTTGAAGCAGATTTTATCTATTAAACTAAATTAAAAAGAAAATTCATTTTTTAAAGTGACTTTGTTTTTGGTGAAATACCGGACCCAAAATAAGTCCTCTTCTAGGCCACACCCTTCACCGAGGGGACCCTAACTAGGCTCGTGGAACCTAATCAAGCACTTCCCATTGCCTGGCCTCCTCAGGGGAGCTGAAGCTCTAATGCTAGTCAGTGCAGAATGATAAAAATGGCCAAATCCACTACTTCAGGAGCCGAGCCTCAGCATCACAGGGCTGTTGGTTAAATCAGGTTTCCTCATCAGATTCGCCCCTCCCCTCAGCCTGGCAGTGCTTCAAGCCGGCTTTTCTGCTCCACAAAGCTATGAGGGGGTCCAGGCAGCCAAATCAATGGTAAAGAATCCCCTCTCCAACTTCTGTCAGAACCCTCCCTCTCACGGATAGTGTTCCCACTCCCCAGCTTGGTGGGGTTTGGGGCTTATCCCTGTGCAGCTATGTAAATCAACTTCCTCAGCAGATTTGTCCCTCCCCGCTTCTGGGTGCTGATTCATTCTAGCTATTTTGTCCACCCAAGCTGCAAGGGGTTGCTGGCAGCCAAATCCACAGAAAGGAAAGCTCTCTCACCACTTTGCCAGAGCCCTCCCACTCTCAGAGAATGCTCCCTCTAACTGGGCCCTGTCAATCGTTTGCCAGGTGGTAGCCATGGCTCAAACTGGCTTTTTTTCTCTAAAGGTGGAGCTTAGCCACCTGTTTTATCCACCACAGGCAGGCATACAATTCACGAATCTCTATCAATCAGACCATGCCATCAATCTGCACAGATAGATTTCTCAACTTCTGGTAGTGTGCAACCACCACACAGACACTGGGGCAGGGCACTGTCTACAAACGACTGTATCCTGGAGCTCTCAGTGAGTGCTCTCCTAAAACACCGTCAACTTGCCTATAAGCATCATCACTATTTTTAAAAGAAATCTGATTTATTGAGACATATAAACCAATATCTTTTTACATCAATGTGTACATTCCCCAGTTCTTGGTATATTCACCATGATGTTCATTCATCTCCACAATCATTATTAAACCTTTTTAATAGTTCTATAATAATTATAATAAATAAAGAAAAACTGGAAGAGTAAAGAAGAAATTATTCACCTCAAATCCATTTGTTGACACTGAAAGACATACGTGTTTTTCTGCCTCTCCATAAATAAATATTTTTGTTTATTTATCAGTTGTATTGATGTGTGATCCCATACTATATCATGTGGAGAAAGTGAACAATGAATGGATTTTTTGAAGGTGTTGAAAGGGTCTTAACTCTAAAATTATGAAAAGAAACAGGTATTATATTGAAAGAAAACGTTAATTTTAAAAGGGATTGAAGGGAAATCAAAAATTCTGTGGAAACCTTTTTCCATGATTTCACGATTGTTTACAGAATGTTTAGAAGGCTCTGAAACTTGTTCCAAGGAAACAATTCTTGATTTTCTGGTCATAATTTCACTGTTCTCTAATGCAGAGAAATTGTGATGCGTGTATCCATATATAAATACCTGCTCTTATAACATATTGTAATTTTTTAGAAAGAATTGGAAATAAAATCAAACTCATTATTACAAAATAACAGAATCCACATATGCACAAAAGAAAACACAGGAACTCAGAGTACAAATAATTCCCAGCCTCCAAATTATTCCTGTGGCTTATGAAGGAGCTTGCCAACATTCAGATTACAAATAGGGACTGTTAGCATCCACAAGGTGACAAGGAGTGACTCAAATGTTTACAAGACATCATGGCTAGGAGGAATGGTTCATAAAAGTGAACAACCTAATCTATCAACCAGAGTGTATGACCCTCCATTCTATGCATGCGGGATTATAATCTCCAACAATGAAAAACAAAAAAGGAAGATCATTTAAGAAAAATAGGTAATTCCAAAGCTTCATATTTCTCTCTCAGCACCTTCTTTCTCTTATTATATATTTTTAGTGATGCATATCAGTCATATATGAACATACATAAATTTGAAGTCTAGAGCAGAAATCATAACCTTAGAAAATAAAGGGGTATAACACCTGAGAGTGGTCCCATCACCAGCAGAAACTTGAATTTTGATTCATTTTTAAAATTGGTCAGAGCATTTCTGAAACATGACTAATAAATATCATCCATGTCTCCACATGGTTGTACAATTCCTGACATCCCCATGATTTTGAAAAGATATCTGTTTTATTGAGACATATTAAACTAATATCCTTTTAATCCAATGTGTACATTCCCTGGTCCTTGTTATATTCACCATGGTGTACATTCATCTCTTCAATCATTATTAAACGTTTTCAAAAGCTCTATAATATTTATAGTAAATTTAAAAAAAGAATAAAGAATTTATTATTCACCTCTCAATTCATTAGTTGACACAGACATACATAGATGTTTTTCTGTCTGTCCTTGAACAACTTTTTTTTATTTATCTATCAGTTGTATTGATCTGTGATCCCATACTACATCATGTGGACAAAGTGAACAATGAATGGCTTTTTTAAAGCTGTTAAAATGAATACCGTTTTTAAAGCTTTTGAAAAGCTCCTTATTTTAAAATTATGACCAAAAATGCTATTAGATTTAAAGAAAATGTTAATTTTAAAAGGGATTGTAGGTAAAGCGATAATACAGAGGAGATCTTTTTTTCAAGATTTCGTGATTGTTTCCTGAATAAGAAGGCCCCAGATTTTGTGGCAAGGAAAGCATTCATGATTTTCTGGACATCATTGTGCTGTTCTCATTTTCAGAGAGATTGTGATGCAGGTATCCATAAATAAATACCTACTATTATGAACTATTTTAATTTTTTAGAAAGTATTGGAAATAAAATCAAACTCATTCTTACAAAGAAACAGAATCCACATATCCACAAATGAAAACCGAGAAACTCAGAGTACATAGTGCTACCAGGCTACAAATTTCTCCTACGGCTTAGGAAGGGCCTTGCCAGCACCCAGAGCAGAAAAAGGGATACGTAGTATACACCAGGTGAAAAAGAGTGACTCAAATGTTTACAAGAAATCATGCGGGAGAGGAATGGTTCATAAAATCAAGGACCTAATCCTTTAGCAGGGTGTACCACCCACCATTCTATGCATGCATCATTATAACCTCCAACAATGAAAAAATTCAAAAGGGAGACCACTTTAGGGAAATAGGTAATTCAAAACTTCATATTTCTCTCTCACCATACTGTTTCTCTTCATATACGCTTTAAGTAATGCATAGTAATGATATGTGAACATTCATAAAATTGAAGTCTAGAGTGGAAATCACGACCTTAGAAAATAAAGCGGCCTAAAACCTCACAGTGCTCCCATCTCCAGCAGAACCTTGAATGGTGCTTCATTTTTTAAAGTTGGAAAGAGCATTTTTGAAACACAACTAATAACTATTATCCATGGCTCAACTTAGGTGTAAAATTCCTAACATCCCCACAAATTTTAAAACAAATCATTTTCATTGAGACATATTAAAATAATGTCTTTTTTATTCAAAGTGTACCTTCCCTGGTCCTTGATATATTCACCGTGTTGTGCATTCATCTCTGCAATCATTATTAAACATTTTCAAAATCTCTATAATAATTATAATAAATAAAGAAAAATCAAAAGAATAAAGAAGAGATTATTCAACTCTCAATCCGTTTCTTGACACTTACATACATAGACATTTTTCTGGATGTCCTTGAACAACTTTTCTTGTTTATCTATCGCTTTTATTGATATGAGATCCCATACAACATCATGTGGACAAAGTGAACAATGAATGGATTTTTTTAAATCTGTTTAAAATCTCTTTTTTTAATATTATGAACTGAAATGGAAATTAGAATGAAAGAAAATGTTAAATTTAAAAGGGAACATAGGTAAATAGATAATTCTGAGGAGATCTTCTTACATGATTTAACGAATGTTTACTAAATGTTTAGAAGGCTCCGATTTTGTTTCAATGAAACAATTCCTGATTTTCTGGACATCATTGGGTTTTTCTCGAGTGCAGAGAGATTGTGATACAGGTATCCATTTATAAATACCGGCTCTTATGAAATATTGTATTGGAAAGTATTGGAAATAAAATCAAACTCATTCTTAAAAAGAAATAGAATTCCAGTATAGACAAATGAAAACCCAGGAAATCAGAGTACAAATATCCCAAAGCCTACAAATTTCTCCTATGGCTTATGTAGGACTTTACAACACCCTGAAAGTAAAAGGGTCTTCTAGTGTCCACAAGGACACAAAGAGCGACTCAAATGTTTACAAGATATCATGGGGGAGAGAAATGATTCCTAAAAATCAAGGATCTAATCCATCAAGAAGAGTGCACCGCCCTCCAATATATGCAGTCGTGATTATAGCATCCAACAATGTAAAAACACAAAAAAGAAGAGCACTTTAGGAAAATAGGTAATTCCAAAGCTTCTATTTGTCTAATACCAACCACTTTCTCCTAATATATATTTTTAGTGAAGCATGTTATTCATACATGAACATACATAAAGTCTAGAGCAGAAATCACGAACTTTGAAAAAAATTGGCATAACACCTTTCAGTGGTCTCATACATGCATCTCTGGAAGAAACTTGAATTGTGATTCATTTTTAAAATTTGGCCAAAGGATTTCTGAAACATGACTTATAACTCTTATCCAAAGCTCATCTTGGGTTTAGAATTCCTGACATCCCCACGATTTTTAAACAAATCTGTTTTACTGAGACATATTAAACCAATATATTTTTATCCATTGTGTACATATCCTGGTCCTTTTTGTATTCACAGTGGGGTGCATTCATCTCTTCAATCATTATTAAACCTTTTCAATAGCTCTATAATAATTACAATAAATTTTTAAAAAAAAACAGAAGAATAAATAAGAAATTATTCACCTCTCAATCCGCTTGTTAACATTAACATACATAGGAGTTTTTCTGGCTGTTCATGAACAACATTTTTGTTTCCCTCTCAGTTTCATTGATTTGTGATCCCATACCACTTCATGTGGACAAGGTGAACAATGAATGGATTTTTAAAAGCTGTTGAAACGGTCTTTATTTTAAAATTGTAAACTGAAACGGATATTATATTGAAAGAACATGTTAATTTTAAAAGGGAGTGTATGTAAATGGAGAATTCTGAGGAGATCATTTTCTTGATTTCATGATTGTTTACTGAATGTTAAGGAGGCTAAGAATTTTGTTTCTAAGAAACCATTCCTGATTTTCTGGATATCATAGGGCTGTTCTCGAGTGCAGAGAGATTCTGATGCAGGTATCCATATATAAATAACTGCTCTTATGATATATTGTGAATTTTTAGAAAGTATTGGAAATAAAATCAAACTCATTTTTGTTAAGAAACTGAATCTCCATACAGAGAGATGAAAACCCAAATCTCAGAGAACAAATTGCTCCCAGCCTTCAAAATTTTCCTATGGCTTATGAAGGACCTTGCCAACACCCAAAGGGAAAAAGGAACTTGTAGAGTCCACAAGGGGACAAACAGTGACACAAAAGTTTACAAGATATCATGAGGGAGAAGAATCATTCATAAAAGTCAAGGACCTAATCCATCAATCAGATTGTACCACCCTCCATTCTATGCACACATGATTATACTCACCAATAATGAAGAAAAAAAATTTAGCCCACTTTAGAGAAATAGTTAATTCCAAACCTTCATGTTTGTCTGTCACCACCCTCCCTGGTCCTGAGTATATTCACCGTGGTGTGCATTCATCTCTTCAATCTATGTACATTCTATGTACACGTGATTATAACTCCCAAGAGTTAAGAAACTCAAAAGGAAGACCACTTTAGAGAAATTGGTTATTCCAAAGCTTAATATTTGTCTTTCACCACCGCCTTTATCTTAAAATATATATTTTAGTGATGCATATCTGTCATACATGAACATACATAATCTTGAAGTCAAGAGAAAAATTCACAACTTTAGAAAATATCAGGGCATAACACCTTAGAGTGTTCGCATACACACATCTCCAACATAAAACTGAATTGTGATTCAATTTTATAAATTGGCCAGAGTATTTCTGAAACACTACTAATAACTATTATCCATGGTTCACCTTGATTCTACAATTATTGACATTGCCACGATTTTTAAAACAAATCTGTTTTATTGAGACATAGAAAACCAATACATTTATTATGCATTGTAAAGTTTCCCTGGTCCTTGGTGTATTCACAGTTGTGTGCATTCATCTCTTCAATCACTATTAAACCTTTTCAAAAACTCTATAATAATTATGATGAATAAAGAAATACCAGAAAAATAAAGAAGGAATTACTCGCCTCTCAATCTTTTTGTTGACACTGACATCCATAGGTGTGTTCTGGGTGACTTGAACAACTATTTTTGTTTATCAGTTTTATACTTCTGTGATCCCATAAAACATCATGTGGACAAAGTGAACAATGAATGGCTTTTTTAAAGCTGTTGAAAAAGTCTTTATCTTAAAATTATGAACTGAAATGGATATTAGATTGAAAAACAATATTAATTTTAAAAGGGACTGTAGGTAAATCTATAATTCACAGGATATCTTTTTCCATGATTTCATGATTGTTTTCTGAATGATTAGCAGGCTCCAGATTTTCTTTCAAGGAAACCATTCCTGATTTTCTGGACATCACTAGACTGTTCTCTAGTGCTGCTTGATTGTGATGGAGGTATCCATATATAAATACCCACTCCTATGACATATTGTAATTTTTTAGAATGTATTGTAAATCAAATCCAGGAGCTCAGAGAACAAATAGCTCCCAGGCTCCAAATTTCTCCTATGGCTTATGGAGCAACTAGCCAACACCCATAAGAAAATAAGAGACTTATATAGTCCACAAGGTAACAAAAACTGACTGAAATGTTTACAAGCTATCTGGGGGTAGAGGAATGGTTCATAAAAGTCAATGACCTAATCCTTCAAGCAGAGTGTACCACCCTTCATGCTACACAAGTGAGATTATAGCCTCAAACAAGAAGACCGATTTAGAGAAATAGGTAATTCCAAACTTTCATATTTGTCTCTCACCATCCTCTTTCACTTAATATTTATTTTTAGAGATGCAAATCAATCATACATGAACATACATAAACTTGAAATGTTAAGCAGAAATCACGACCTTAGAAAACAAAGTGGCATAACACTTTACTGTGGTGCCATACACACACCTGCAGCAGAAACTTGAATTGTGATTCATTTTTATGAATTGGCCAGAGCATTTCTGAAACACGACTATTAACTATTATCCATGATTCTACTTGGGGTTACAATTCCTGACATCCACATGATTTTTAAAGGAAGTCTTTTTTTTTTTTTTTGAGACATATTAAACCATTATCTTTTTAATCCAATGTGTACATTCCCAGGTTCTTGGTACATTTTCAGTGGTGTGCATTCACCTCTTCAATCATTATTAAAACTTTTCAATAGCTCTATAATAATTATAATAAATAAAGAAAAATCAGAAGAATAAAGAAGAAATTATTCACCTCTCAGTTCATTTGTTGACACTGACATACATAGGTGATTTCTGGGTGTACTTGAACAAATTTTTTTATTTATCTATTAGTTTTATTGGTATGTGATCCCATTATAAATCATGTGGTCAAAGTGAACAATGAATGGCTTTTTTTAAAGCTGTTGAAAAGCCTTTATTTTAAAATTATGAACTGAAACGGATATTAGATTGAAAGAAAATGTTAATTTTAAAAGGGAGGGAAGGTAAATCGATTATACTCAGCAGAAATTTTTCCATGATTTCACGATTGTTCACTGAATGTTTAGAAGGCTCAGATTTTCTCTCAAGGAAACAATTCCTGATTTTCTGGAATTCATTGCCTGGTCGCAAGAGGAGAGAGATTGTGAGGCAGGTATTCATATATAAATATGTTCTCTTTTGATTTATTGTAATTTTTTAGAATGTTTTGGAAATAAAATCAGAATCATTCTTACAAAAAACATAATGCACATATACACAAATGTACTTCAAGGAGCTCAGTGTATAAATAGCTCCCAGCTTCCATATTTTTCCTACGGCTTGTGAAGGACCAAGCCAACACCCAGAAGAGAAAAAGGGACATGTAGGTTTACAAGGCCACAAAGAGTGACTCAAATGTTTACAAGATATCTTGAGGGAGAGTAATGGTACATAAAAGTCATGGATCTAATCCATCAAGCAGACTGCACCACCCTCCACTGTGTGCACGCATGATTATAGCCTGTAGCTATCAAGAAACACAAAAGGAAGACAACTTTAGAGCAATAGGAAATTTCAAAATATCATATTTGTCACTCACCACACTCTCTCTTAATATGTTTATTTTAATAATGCATATGATACATATATGAGCATACATAAACTTGATGTTTAGAGCAATAATCACAACTTTATTAAATAAAGAGGCATAACACGTTACAGAAGTCCTACTTCCAGCAGAAACTTGAATTGTGAATCATTTTTTAAAATTGGCTGAAGCATTTTCTGAAACATGACACAGCTATTATCCATGGCACAAATTAAGGGTACAATTTCTGACATCCTTATGATTTTTAAAACAAATGTTTTATTGAGACATTTTAAACCAATATCTTTTTTATCCCATGTGTACATTGCCTTGTCATTGGTATATTCATAGTGCGGTGCATTCATCTTTTCAATCATATTAAACTTTTTGAATAGCTCTATAATAATTATAATGAATAAAGAAATACCAGAAAAATAAAGAAGTAATTATTCACCTCTCAATCCATTTGTTGACATTTGCATACATAGGTGTTTTTCTGGCTGTCCTTGAAGAACTTTTTTTGTTTGTTTATCTATCAGTTTTATTGATCATTGATCCCATAATACTTCTTGTGGAGAAAGTGAACAGTGGATTTTTTAAAGCTGTTAAAAAGGTCTTTATTTTAAAATTATGAAATGAAACTCATATTAGAAAGAATGAAAATGTTAATTATAAAAGGCA